>CANSZD010000390.1:0-126841 GCA_947648045.1 Beta corolliflora
AATAATGTTGAAATTCTATAAATCATATAGTCATATAAACTTCCAAATGAAAATATTGAACAATTTAATCTAATCCTAAATCCCTAAAAATTAACTATATTTGATTTCAATTTTCGTTACTCACTAACTAATGAATAATGTCAACAATTTTATGTAGACATTCAAATAATCTAAGGATCCAACTAGCATATATAGAGTATGAAAGTAGAAAGTGTGTATAATCAAATAATTAAGACATTGTTTGGTATTAGCTTGAGTTACGATTTTAAGTTTTAATTTCGACTTTTATCAAAATCAAATAAAAGACAATTTTTTCTATCTTCTATTTCGTGTAGCAATGCATGAATTTTTATCTCTATATGCTTCCCCGTTCTCCCACCATTTTTTTCTATATGCAAAACTATTGAAATACTCCTCCACCTCCACCATAATACCACCATTGGCTTTGCCGCCACCATTAGCCATTTTGATTACCTCAAACATCAACCCATCCTGACCCTTCAAAACCCTTTCTCAAATAGTCAAATCATCCCTCGTCTTCGGGCGCTTGCATGGACTCCAACAAATTCTTCGGTCTTCACCCAGTGATCTCCATCGGAACCCCCAGATTCCAAAAGACATCCTCTTCATTGCTAAACCTTTGGTATCGGCTTCTTTGGTGGATTTTTTTGAAAAAGGGGATACAGGTGTACCCCATGATCCTCAATAGGTTCTTGACCGGTACCTACTTGTGCTTGGGAGTAGGGATTTCCTTATACTCCACTTCTCACGTTGACTTGTGTAGCTTGGTTGGGTGACCCATGAGAGATGTTGGTCACAGTAAGTCGCTTTAGCTTTATCAAGGGGTTACGGTAGGGTCCAAAAATTTAAATGGAATATGCTATCCAAGTTAAGCTTGGCTCAGTGAAAAGGAAAGAAACGCCCAACCCGAGGTTGGACGATCCCCACTAGTGCCACTTTAGAAGAGGGGATCTCTTATCTATCCCTTCTCGCACTCTCGAAGTGTCTTGCTGTTGACCAGGTTGAGTTGACTGCTAGAGGTTTCGACCCGATATGACCCTTCATCTTACCTATCTAAAAGTGGAACATGTTTTATTTTATGTGTTGATTATTATATTGACTTTAAGGATGCGTTATCTTGCTTTGAATTCTCTTGAATTTAACTAAACTTATCTGAGTTTTTAAGGTGAATAGAACACACTAATTCGTCGTAACTTTCCACTAACCTTTTCTTTTTTAAAAATAATTGTCTCATTATTTCTTGATATTTTTGTGAGATAGTTTCTTTGATATTTATCTTGGAATATTGTTTGAATTTGTTTCATATTTTGGCAAGTTCGCGTCTCCATTCACAACATTTAACTTGCGCGCTCATTTATGACCTAATCTACTAAGGAAAAATTGATTTAATCGAGTCCACACGTATGGAGCGCGACGAAAAACAGTCCCCAGCTATCGTTTTTATTGTTTGAGTCCCAACTACAACCTAACTTTACATTGGTGGTCAGGAGTTGACTAGTGACTTCTAAAGCTTAGGTAAAAGCAGATTAACTTATTTTCCTTTTTATTTTTTATTTTCACTGTTTCTTTTACCTCCTCTTTCGGTTTTCTCTCCCCTCCTCGCTTCCTCCACTCCCCTTGCCACCCCCCCATCGGCCACCACTGCGGCCACTGTCCCGACCCCCCACTAGCCTAGTCCACCTCGAAACCGGCCCATGCCTCCACCACTCCCGGCCCATTGCATGACCCCATCCCGAGCCCATACCCCCGCCCCACCCAGCCCTCGCTCGGCCCCTCTCGTCCCCCAGCATGACCTAGAAACACCCCTGCTGCGCCGCCCCCCCTCGCCCAAGCCCTAATCCTGTCGCATCCTCCCCCCTCTGCTCTCGCCTTCATCTTTAGGGTTTTCGGGAGGTGGTTTGAGTGGTGGAGGTGTTTGGGGTGAGAAGGTGTTTAAGGGTGATTTCGAGGGTGGGGAAGGTGTTCGGGGGGTAGGGGGAGTGTTGGGGTGATTTCGAGGAGTGGGGGAGGTGGCGACGGGCGGGGGATGGAGTTTTGGGGGTGGAGGAGAGGGGTGAGACGGGACGAGGGAAGTGGTTTTCGGGAAGCGGGGGAGGGGTTTCGAGAAGCGGGTGGGAAGATGATCGTAGGTGGGGAGAGGGTAGTGGGGAGTGGTGACAATTAGGGGAGGTGGGTGAGGGGGAGTGGGGTGGAAAGGGAGGGGGTTGGGTCGGCGGGGGAGAGGGAGGGTAGGGAGTAGTGAAGGAAGGAGGGAGGAAGAGGAGGAAGAAAATAGAAAAAAAATTTGTTTTGGCAAAGTTCTCCATGCTTTGGAATTTCTTATTGTAAATACTTCGAAGTTGGGTGGAACAATAAAAAATGATAGTTGGAATTTATTTTTTGTCGGGCGCGTAGTTGGGCGATTAAATCGATTTTTATATCTTGAAATCAATAGTAGCACAAATAGTATTACTCGTACTTCTTAACGCACATGGTTCATGCGGAGCCATTAGGTATGGTGTCATGATCGGATTGCTCGCCCGATATTCCCCCGTTAATTTGTCTTCTGCATTTAAAATTACTAGTCATTGACTCATTGTATGATTTGAATTAAATTTTATTTTAGAAATGATTTGAATTAAAATTTAATTTTAACACGACCTCAATACGTGACCGCATTTGATTTTAGTGATCAAAATTCTAAACTCCTTTACACTTGTATATAAGTGTAGTATTAGGAGTGACCACATAAGCAGACAGGTGATAATTTAGTGGTGTTTGTATTACGCTGATCTTAGGATTCTTAGGACTACTAAAAGAAAAAGGCCCATTAACGATGATTTTTTGCGACCAAACAAAAATCAGTTGATAATTACCCATAGGTCTAAAGTCTGTCACTTAATTGATACTGATAAATTTGTAGTACTGATTAGCTACTAGCACACTTCACCCCCTCCTCAAAAGATTTTCCTAAAGTGTTGTGTATTTTATATACAAATGTAATGATGGGTTGAAACATGCCATTGGATAGTGTTGATAATTTTTTTTTTCTGGTACAAGTTCAGATCGGGTCTGTACTTTCCTATCTCAAGGTTCAACTCGCCCCCTAAAACCCTCTTCCAAACCCTCCCCCAACGTAATGTAAGGATGAAGATTCAAACCTAAGGCACGACCTTAGAATGCGAAGGTGAGACACCACTATGCTCCCACCTCATCCTCTAGTGTTGATGAATCCTTTCGTTGTTAATAATATTATCATCATCACCCTCGTCATCATCATTATTATCGTATATACTTCAATTTATTTTCTTTTATTATTTGTACTTATACTATAGTTTCATGATATTTTATATTGAGAATAAATAATTAATCCTGACGACAAAACATCTATAATCTAAATGTTCCAAATAACAATATTCCAACTCATAAATCACATGTGATATGTGACCTAATATTATGATTTAAAGTATGTAGGGAAAAGAAAGACCTAAATGTCAAAATGAAGCACTCTGATTTACCCCTAGCATTATTGACCATTATTCGATTTCCTGATTTGAGTTATTCAATCCAAATTCCAACTGTACATGAAGATCAGAATTCAGTAGGTAACCATACCCCAAAATATATCCTTGTTTCATAATCATTGTGATTTAATATTGATAATTTATCATAGCAAGCTAATTAAATGTTTAGAAGTAAACTAACCTTGTAACTGCCATCACAGCGTCTTTGAGTTTGTATTTCCTTTCATCATCATCGTTACCTAACACCTTTAATTTAGCAAAGCAACAATAAACAAATAATTATCCGTCAGTCCATTTTCTCATTATTGGTGCACTTTTATCAGGAGAAATTAAGAAGAAGGAAATTTGAGAAAATTAACCTGATTTATCATTGTAGGAGTTTGGCTCCAATGAAAAGAAAAATAACTAAGAATACATCTATCAAATTCTTCAATTAATTTGACATAGAGAAAATCACTTTCTGGGTCATTGGCAAAATATTCATAGATAGAACTTTCACATCGCTCTGTTTTCTTCAAGTAATCACTTGCCAACTTGCATAATTGAGGACACTCGTTTGGATCTTCGAACCCAATTTGTCTTGCTGCAAATTCAGCACCACCACAATTAGAAATTTAATAAACAAGGAAATCTTTTAGAATCTCTTAAACCTATTGAAGTAGAAGTATGTTCACTTATTTCGTTGCAATTTTTTCCTTACAATGTTCCAATTTATTAGTCACATAAATTTTTTGGTTTTTCTAACTTTGTTGCACCTAGTGCATAGGTTTAGCTATTTTTTTAGCTTTATTCAACAAAATTAATAAATATGACATAGTTAATTAAAGATATTACTTTCATAATAGGAATTAGATATCAATTTTAGTAATGTTTTTAGCAATGTTTTTCTCTATATTTTCCTGAATAGTTCTCCCTCCCCCTCCACCCCAAAACCCACTTTTCCATTATTTCTACAACTTGGGCAAAAAGTAGTCGGCAAATCTTGTGTGCAACGGGTGCACAATATATTATTGTAAGATTATTTTTTAGAAAAAAGGTAACACTTTACCTTAAGAAGTCTAGTGACCATTTTAGCACAAAAAAAATTACTACATCTTACAATGAATAATTGTGTACACGTCTCGTTTTAGAATTTGTAAAAATTACTCCTTGTCATAAAAATATATTCAACGATGGGAACAATTCTTATTCTTATACATTGCGCTCAAAGTACAAGTTAGACCAATTGCTAAATTATTTGCAAAAACAATTAAATGAAGTATGCACTAAATTTGTACATAGACTTATAAAGTAAACTAAATAAAAGTCCTTGTTTTAACTATCATCTTTGTTATAGTTTGTCATTATTATTTTTTATATGGATAATAAAAATAATAATAATAATAATAATAATAATAATTATTATTATTATTATTATTATTATTATTATTATTGTAGGTAGGTATATATAGTTAGTTGCATAATTCTTGCTACCACATTTGTTCTAAATTTTTTTAATATCGAAATTGGAATTAGGGTATACTTTTCAATTGTGCTTTTAAATATATAGCGAAGTACTAACAAAGATGATGGTATGGCAGTATGGCACGTTAGTTTTGTTGGAATGTTTGTCGTTGAAAGCAATCAAAGATGCATATAGACTACGTATAAATAAAGTATGTCATTTGGTAAGATACAAATATAACAGTTATATTATAAATATAGAGAATTTCCAAATCTCGAACCCTCGGAATATTTGAGAATCCTATAAATAGAGAATTTTGCTTGTTAGAGGGCCTTAAAGAAGTTGGTGAGCCTTGTATGCGACCAAGTCCCCGTGTAAATAGGTTATTTTTTTTTTTTTTTTTTTTTGATCGACCTCCGTGTCCCCAAAGTTCAACCCTCCCCAACCCCCCCCCCGGCAAAGAAATTTTGATATTTTGATGATCTATGTGTCCCCAAAGCTCGATAACTTTTAAGTGATACCCTTACATAATTGATTGTGAGACATAAGAATAAAAATGTTGTGATATGTACTTCTAAGTAATAGTAAAAGACATTAAATATATTTATAAAATGGTATTAATTTAATGATTTACATCAAATCACGCAATATAGATGTTATTTTTGCTTCTTAATTTTGACGGATTTTTGCTTAATCATTGCTCAATATTTCACTTTTAGTTTATTTCAGTAGCCCTATACTCCCAAGAAACCTTGAACTTATAGTAAATCATTGTAAGGTAGCTTCATACAAAATTTGCCTAAAAGAATCCAATTGTGAATGGAATTAGGTTATAAATTAATTTTTATAGCGTCGCTAATTTGGTTGTTGGTGCCTTTAAATCAAATGACAAATCAATAAAAAACATTTGCTGAATAATACAAGTAACAAGCACAGTAGAAATCTTGAACCACTTCAAAAGTCTCAAAAATTCCAAATTTAATTTCTCTTATAGTACTAGATATACTATATACTTCTATTACCCTTCCAATTTCATACGTAAATGACTGTTTTATTACCTACAAGCTACCAACTTCGTATGATAGGACCAGATAGCAACTAATAAGACCAACTTGAGCAACGTTTTATCTACAACTTAATGTAGGTTCTTTTGTCGCAAATGCTGCCACAATTAATTAGATAATACAGCAGTCTTAAGCTTCAGTTCACTTTTTATTTTTGTTAATCAAGTTATATTCCCTTTATTTCCGAAGTTCTTCTTACTTTGACCAATTTACTCTCACAAAAAATTCAAATAGGAATAACAAAAGAAAAACGAAGGGATTATTTACTAATTTCTTTTGTTTTTTACTCCTAAAATTACGGAAGGGGTCAAAAATAATGAAAGGGACTTTTGCAGTTTTGCTAGTGGAAGTGGTTTCCAAGCTTTTCCACGGCCGTTTGGTAGTTGTTAATAAATTACGGTAATGGGAATGAAATTTAAGTGTAATGTTATTAGGGAAGACCTTAAAATCTCCATGGGGATGCATTTTTTCTATGGGCAATCAATCTCACCCCTAAACTTGTGTTTTTGTCTCCAAGGGAAGCAATTTTCATTACCATTCATTACCACCTACAAGGTGGTATTGGATGGGAATGAAAAATCTAGAAAAAAAGTAGACATTTTGGGATAAATTAAGATTACTACGAATGGACAATGATATTCTTCACAAATTTACACACAAATTCATTTCTATTACCACCATTTATAACCAACTACCAAACGGAAGTGCCAGGGTGTTTTGGACTCATAAATATTCCCGTCTAATTGGAAACTTTTCCAATTACCATCACATTGTCTATTTCAGCCATTATTTTTCAACTTACTAATACATGCATTTCGCATGAACAAGTTTTGCACCACATATTCTCACATTAACTTAGAATGAAACATTACATATTAATAAGTCATCTTTAGATAAGTCCGAAGTTAGCTAAAAAAACAAGTTCAAAGTCACCTTAAAATTTAAACTAATAAGTTATTGTACACACGTCTTATACCAAATGTATTATTACCTTCGTCACATAACTAATCTTGTTTGCACCCGGAAAAGAACTTTTCAGAAAACTTTTGCTATATTTAGGACTTTTGCTAGTTATTCTAACCTACGACAATTGTATTAGCAAATGGCAAATATTATTTTTTGGTATGTCAGTAGAATTTTTTTTGTAGGAGGTTGGCTTTAAGAATTATTGTTTGAGCTCTATATAAATTTTTCAGTTTGTAATTGTCAAAATTTGCGCACAATTTGTATCGAGGATATACTTACTTCACACTTGGGAGTAGGATAAAATTAACCTGGCCTAAAAGGTAGAATTGTAACCAAAATCTACCAACCAAGAACTTTTCATATATATACCATTGTTTAAAGTTTGGAGAGATGATTTTTATTGTTAATAAATTTTCTTCCATTACATATAACCTTCATGGTTCCAAATATTTTCCCATAATAACATTAAAATAAAAGCTAAAAAAGAAAATGTGCACATTTTATATGAGCTTGCGATCTATGTTCCTCAAACACCGATAAAGTGTTTACTCGGATACGGGTATCTAAGCGTCCGACTCCGCTATTTTATAGAAAAAAGACAAGTTTTTAGTTTAAAGTGAAGTATCCAAGTGTAGTATCGTGCCGGACAGGACACGAAACGACACCAGGTTTTTGAGGTAAATGGAGGTGTCGGAGTAACATAGCTTGCGATCACCTTAATCTTCAGCAAAAACTCATAATTTCATAAAAAGTAGCAAAACATATAAGCAAGAAATAAAGAAGCCAGGAAAAAAAAAGCCAAAAAAGAAAAGAAAAGAGTAGAGAAAGAAGAATTACCAACATAATGGGAGAATCTCTCAAGTCTTCCAACTCTTCCTGTCTCAGTTTTCAACTGTGGAACTAGATTTTGATCCATCATAACTTAAAATTCAATATCAAAAATCCCCTTTTTTTTCTTCTTCCTTTTCCAAAATACCACTTTTTTTTCTATACTCTCTTCTTTTTATTTAAATCAGCAGCTACAAGATACTATAAATCTAGAGAGAGAAACAGATAGGACAAGTTTTTGCTTCCATAACCAAGAAGAACTATAGCAGAATAGAGGAGAGAGAAAGGAATAATATTTGAAAGATTGATGATGATGATTTGAGGAAAAAAGGGAGGAAATTATAAAGTTAAAGATGCTTAATGTTGTAATTAAATTTAAGTGACAAGTATAAAGTCAATGGTTGTAGATGATAACCATATACTTAATGGAGTATATAAAGAGTTGTTTGGTTTGTTATGAAAAAAATATTAAGAGTTGTTTGTTTCAATAGTTAGTTATTATAATTGAGAAAGAAGAGAATTTGATATATTATTTGTGGTGGACAGCCACTAACTCATAATGTTCAGGATTGAAAAATATTTATATAGGATCATGTGCATAATAAGTATGTTTCTCAATATTATTCCTTTTTTTTTCTTTTCAAAAAAAGAGAACTTAGAGGTTGGACCATTAGAATTGAAAAGTTAGTGATGGCCATTAGAAAGGTCAAGTATTATAAGAAAGACTTGATGAAAAGTCTAGTCAATTAGGAGGATTAGACGCGCTAAATAGTAAATATGGTTCTTTGCATGGACTCTTTCATAAATGGCTTCACAGATAATAATTGTGTACTTGTGTTAGTTGCGTATGTGTTTGTTTGGCCCAAATAGACTTTGCTTAGAGGATGGATCATATGAGACTTTTATAAATGAGACTATTTGGAGAACTGTTTTCTACTGAAGTGAATATGTAAAGACGTAATAAAAGTTAGGATTGTCCATATTCCTTTAAAAAAAGAAATTTTGGGGGTCGAGTTAGGTTGGGACAAATAGGCCTTGTAATTGATACCCTTTAAGGCTTTAACAGCTTGTTGAATAGCTCTAACTACCGCTGATGCAATTGAAAGTTGAATTTCGCATTACAAGAAATTAATTCTACTCATACTTCTCTGAAAAGCGTAATTATTTTCTTGTGTTACACTCACAAAAAGAGTTCAAATGTAAGTGTTGACACTTAAGAGTATTATATCTCTAAAAGATTGCTCCATTTTATTTTATCAAGGTAATATGGTCCCACAACCTATTTGAACCTTTTTTTTTTCCTATCCTACCTAATGACAAACTAACCTGTCAACTAAATATAGAACTATTGAAAATATGAGAAAAAGGAATAGATCAAACAAAAACAGATTGTGGGATCAGTACACTACACAATTGTGTCCTATCCTCACCAATCCTACTAGCCACTAAGCCATGAATACTTGTCAAACAGGTTGGTCTGGTCGAGTTAGAATTAGACATTTTTGGCTTCGGGTGGTGGATTTTAGGTTCGAGTCATACAATACTTATTCCTTTTTCCTACACAGTTTTATTCGAATTTCCCTCACAGGTTAAGAGCTTTAAAGATGTCATTTCTATATATATATTTTTGTAGCTACATATTAGTTATTCTGTCATAAATTTAATTCAACATCATGTGTTATATGATCCCTTCCGCCTCTCTATGGTCAAGGAAGCTTCCCATCATGATTAATCAAAGCTCCATCTCCACAGTCAATGTTTCATATTAATTGAGCAAATGGCAGAGCATACTGGTGAGTGATGACTGATCTCTTCTTGATCCTGAATAAGGATTTTTATATGGGCCGTTTCATAAGCTGGGCTATATTGGACATCTAAATTCTAATCTTCTACCACCATTGCAAGCTGCGCAAACACCATTCTGCAATCAAGCTCTAATGCCAATTATCTGACCCAAAATGATATTAGGTTAATGAATGGACTACAAGTGAAGTAAGCCCACTCCAATCCAAGGAGTCAATATATTATAAGCCCACTCCAATCCAAAAAGCCATACTTCTCATACTATAGTCTCATTACAATATTACTATAAGATTCTTTTTGGGTTTCTTCTGTAATGGGCCCATGTATTTGTTGAATAAGTACTCCGTTTGTTTTTTTAGATTGTTACGCTTTTCTTTTTTATCGTTCTTTATTAATTGTTACACTTTCACTTTTTTCTTATATAGTAGAACCTATCACATCAACTTTTTACACTTTTCTACCTCATATACCCCACCTAAAACCTTCACACCTATTGTATTTTTCTCTCTCCTACAATATTATAATGGTTATTTTTACATTTCCTACAAACCAATCATTCTTTGGTTGTACTTCTTTGATGATTTTTGTAGAAGTTCATTAGTTCTCCCCTAAAGTGAACTGAAGTGTTACAATTTAAACAAACGGAGGGAGTATAACATTGTAAATCGATAATTTTCAGTATTTGCAATACCTCTATGGTTCTTTGTATTACTATAGACTCATTACAACAACCCCTTTCCAATCCCATTATGTCGAAACACAGCCGCATCACAATTAACGTTCACCATACCGGCTGGCGGATGCTATCCCTAGTTCTTTGTTGGCTGGAAACACAAACCGCGTAGGCATAAGCTTTATATGATCTGCCACATACTTGCAGCTTTACCATATTATCGTTTTAGATACTACCTCCGTTTCTTTTTCATCTTCTTTTTAATCTACACACTTTCCTTTTTGGTCTGTTTCTTTTTAATCTACTGATGAGAGACATTTATGTCACTCATAGGGTAGTAATTCGTGCTTAATTAGAGTCGTTTTAGTTTAATTTTCGTAATTATTCTTCTAATTTTATTTCCTTTTTAGTTATTATTGTTTTCTTTATTTATTTTCATTTTATTATTTTATATGTATAGTTTCTCCCCTTGTGTTTGGTTTTCTATGTAGGTAAGCTTTTTTGGAGCTACGCGTTCGAGTTTCAAAGTTAGAGGGGTGGCTTGATTTAGTGCTATAATATAGAGATTATCCTACACCACACTTCCCATCTATCCATACCACACACCAAGCATAGAGTGGAGCAATTTTGCCAAAATAAGAGCTTTTGAAAGGATTTGTGCACAAGGGTCATATTAAAACGGTCATAACTTTCATCACAAATAATATTTTCAGTGATTCAAGTTGGAGATGAAAGTTTAGCTCGATAGCTTTCCAACGAGTGGTCACAATCCTGATTCCGATGAAAAATAAAAGAGATATGGCTCTTTGTAGTCAGCCGTGTCTATTGGCCCGCCCGAGCTATGTCCAGACCCCACGGGCTCCTCAGCCTGCCCAAGCAAGTACCCTGCCCGCCCGGGCTGCTGAAGAGTGGAGCTTCTGCCTCGACGAAGAAGGATAGCATGCCCCGCCCGGTAGGGGTGTAAGCGGATTGCGAAAAGTCCAGAATCCAATCCAGTCCAGTCCAAACTTGTCGGACTGGACTGGACTGAAATTTTTTTGGACTGGACTCGGACTCAAATTTTCGAGTCCAAATATTTTCGGACTGGATTTGGACTCACCCCTTTGGAGTCCAATAAGTCCAGTCCAGTCCAGTCTAAAAATATTTTTATATATAATATATATTTAATATTTATATATATATAATGTATATATATGTATTTATTATTTATATATATAATATAAAAGATGTATGTGACTTATTGTATGGAATGGATATAATAAGCTTAATTTTTAAAATTCAATTATGAGAAAACGTTGTGAATCATTGAATCAAAATCGAGAAATAAAAAATACTTCCTCCGTTTTTTTTACATGTTACACTTTGACATTTACACAATTCACAAATTTCACTTTGACCATCGTCTGTGATTTATACGTGAAAAAATATATAGTCATGTACGATCTTGTTAGATTCGTTTTAATATGTATTTTTTTAATATGTACTTTTTATAATTTTTACAAATACAAAATAAGTGATATATGTCATCAAAGTTTTGCATTGGCATGTGTGAAAAGTGAAGTGTAACATGTAAAAAAAAGGAGGAAGTATAATAATCGGACTGGACTGGACTGGCTTCGGACTCAAAAAAAAATTATCGGACTGGACTGGACTGGACTCAAAAAATATTTGGATCGGACTTGGACTCAATTTCTCGAGTCCAAAAAACTTTGGACTGGATTTGGATTTGGCAAAGTCCAATCCAGTCCAATCCACTTACACCCCTACCGCCCGGTGGATCAGCATGGGCCCGACCACCCTGCACCGTCCGGGACTTGACCCAGCCCGCCCGGGGTGCCTTTGTCACCGCGCCCGGGCCATTTGGAGCCCGCCCGGGCTGCTGTTATTCGCACGTTTTTCTTCGGTCCATTTTGTTTACGATGATGTAATTGAGGGGGAGTATAAATACCCCCCTTAGCCCATTTTGAGCGAAAAAGTTTTATTTTATTTCCTACTTTTAGTTTTGGAATATTTTTAGGGTTTTAGAGAGGATTAGCCTCCATAGCTTAGTTTAGGGGAAAAGTGAGAAAACTCAAAGAAAGATTGAAGATTTGGAAATTCAAGGGTGACAACTTGTATTTGAAGATTCAACAATTTATCATCAATGAGCATTTCTTACTCTTTCTCTCTCTTCTTTATTGCTTTATTTTAATTGTTTGCATTGTTTAATCTTCATGTTTAATAGTTAATCTAGATTAAAGTTTTCATCTTTTCCTAGTTTCTTCTTGTTTGTTCACTAGATTTTGTTTTGTTTTTGCTTTAAAGTCTTGATTTTTGGTTTTTGCTGCTTTTAGATTGGTGATTTATTGCTAATTTTTCCATGTTTAGGATGTTTGGTAGTATAATGGGTAGTGAGTAGTTTATTAACTAGGATTGAGAGTAGCCCAATCATTGTTCGCATTCTATTTTCATGAGTAGAGTTTATTGGGTTGGTTATGTTTGGGATTTGTGCAATTTCAATCATTGATGTTGATTGGTGACTTAGTTGATGTGAGCTCCATCACCTTTTGATCATTTTTGTTGTCCATTTAATGGTTTTCTTTTATGTGGTTGACCTTCATGATTGATTGATTAGTTGATACACATCACTTATTGATTGTTATTAACTTGCATTTGATTTCAATTCCTATCTTGGCCTAGTTAGGTGATAACACCTCGAAATATAGGTTTTGTTGCCATAATTAGGACTCTAAACTCCTTAACAACGATTTTAGAGGTGTTTAGGTTTGTTTGTTCCCTTTGCATATCCCCAATACATGTCAATCCCTATATCTATACTCGGTTGTTGGATGTGAACTATGATTGTGGTGTTTTCCCATTCCTAGTGCTTTTCCTAATTTGATTTCACTAGTTTATACCCTTAATTTGACCAAAACTTGACGATTTCTTCGGCTTAGCTTATTGTTAAATTAACACATATTGGTGCTCCTTAATCCTTGTAGAAGAATGACCCTTGCTTGTCACTTTACTTAGTTTAGTGGTCTAGTTAGGTTTTGTTTGACTTTAGGAGACTAGTAACGACCTAGTTTTCCCTATGGCATCTACACACTATTGCTTTTTCTATTTTTGGTAACATATCACATCTACTTTCTCCTCTTTTTTAACCCATGTCATCCATTTTTTTAATATTTTAACCCACTTTTTAGTTCCTCTCTCTCACTTTTCAGTTTCTCTCTCCACCTTTTTGGTTTGTCTCTCATACTTTTGCACTTTCTCCTTGATTCTCCCCCAAAGTGAAGTGTAGATCAATTTGAAATGGAGGTAGGATATAGTTTCTTTTGAGCACCAAAAATTTGGGGGGAGGGGGAAGGTAGTTTTATTCGAGCACGTAATACAGATTTAGAGGTGGAGTCAGACAAATTTTGAAGGGGCATTAGTTAGTAATATTTATACACCTAAAAAAGTATTGCAATATATATATATATATATATATATATATATATATATATATATATATATATATATATATATATATATATCCGTTCCATAATAAGTGAAACACTTACTATTTTAGAACGTTTTAAAATAAGTGAAACATACCTTAAATGGAAAAAAGAAAGTGACAAAATGACAAAAGTACCCATCACAAACTTGTGTGGTTTGCTTTTCTCTCTCCTTCTTTTGATAATGAAAAGGGTATGACTTTTTGGCTTTTGAAAGTGATGTTTATTAAATTTTGTGCTCAATCCCTATGTTTCACTTATTATGGAACGGAGGAAGTATATATATATACCAAACGCACAAGATACCCAAGGAGGAGGGGGAGGCCACCCCAGGCCATAGCATAGCTTCGTCAATAGTACATGAATTGTATATATTGTACTTCCTCCGTTTCACAATACATGCACCATTTCTCATTTGGGCACTATTCATCAACCAACTTTGACAATCTTTCTTTCAAAATTATGTCAGAAAAAACATAGTCAAGTGGAGTCTTGTTAAATTCGTCTCAATGCAATGATTTCAAATATCAACTTTTTATAGTTTTTACCTATACACAATTAAATATATTATTGTCGAAAGAAGATCATTGGAGTGCGTGAAAAAGCAAATGGTGCATGTATTGTGAAACGGAGGTAGTACAATAGTGAGTCATTTTTTTGGGTCATGTAGTGGCATCAAATGGAACGATAGTCGATAGGGCTTATACCACTCATTGTATACTGAAGTACAGGTACTTCCTCCGTTTTTTTATTGTTATGCTTTTCTTTTTAACCGTTTTTTATTTAATTTGCTACACTTTCTCTTTTCCCTTATATGATAACGAAATGGGCTTGGACAACTCAATAAGGAGGAACATCGTTCAGTCCACATACAAGAACCAAGGAGGTTTTATACTAAATCCAAGTGGCAATTGTAGGATTAACTACTTTAGCTTATATTATGATACTTTCTCTTCTCTTTCTCCAACGTTGGACAACTCACATGTGCACAACAAGTATTGGGTTCAACAAGTATTTTCTCGTTCCATTGCTAATTGTGGACTTGTTAGTACTAGTCTTTCTAGGTCCCAGCTTCTTAATAGAGCCCATATACAATATAGCTCTAGCAGTTTCGGGTATGAAATTGTTTGGTGCTTGACAAAAAAACTAAAAAGGGAGTTTGGCGTTTTGCCAAAAACTTTCAATAATACTTATTAAAATATTAAATTTCCAATTGGTTGGACCCACAAAATCACAGGCGTATATACATTAGTCATTAGCCGGATAATCAACATGTAGGACTAATTATTGGAGATTAAAGTTTTTAAATAAAAACGTTACGTACCTCTACGGCTCTACGTGAAGAAATGTGTAGTGGAGAAATTTTAGATGAAAAATCAATGTACTACTAAAATATAAGTATTTTTGAATTCTTAAGTACGGTAGTGGGACTCCAATACCAAGCCACTAGCAAGCTTAGTAATTTCTCTAAAGATTTATATCATGTAGAGAAATAATATGCTACATCCAACAAAACTTGCTAAAATATATTATACGAATAGATGAATAACCAAAATGTAATATGAGTATATGACTATTCCAGATTTAAACGTGTTGGCCTTGATGTTACTAATTAAGAAGTGAATACTTGCTAAATTATTTCAGAGAGGCGTCGCATATGAAAATATAAACTTATTACTAGATCTAATTTCAAGAACATACAGTTTTTTCCAAGTATTCCTAGTTTTTGAGATATATGTAACATATGGAGTAACAATTTAGCCTCAAAGCCGAGAATGAGGGAGTGGAAAGGTGGTAAGCCCTTTTATGTTCCACCTGCAGATTGTGGGTTCGATTTTCATCGGGGGGTTTGTGGAGGCTTTGGGATAGGTTATACTTAGATGCCATGTGAGAAGGCGTTAATAATTTATCTTACCAAATTTTAAAAATTTAGCCTCAAAGCCACAAAGAAACGCTTAAGAATAGAGCCAAAAATGAGTTACGGCCCACAACAAACCCATAATTCACGAATCAAAATCCACCAAAAGATTACAAAAATAAAAAGGCAAGCTATTGTGTGGCTAATATCAACTGATTCGAAAAAGACATTATAAATGGAGACAAAAGAATGCAAACTTTGGTACTGTTACTCTGCCAAATCCACAACGTCAATGGCGTCAACTCAAGCACACATATACTTAATACTTACAAGTTACAACATTATGTTTTGTCTATTATAATTTATAGTACTACTACGTAAGCTGCTGCTCGTTCTCTTCCAATTATTTCATGCAGCCTTCACACTTTGATCTACTTACAAATTTTTTTCCAACTTTGATTTTTTGATCAAACTAGATCGGATATCCGATTTTTCATGATTGATTTTTGGTCTAAATTAGTTGCATATTTTTTTGTACTCGCTTTGGGTGAAAAGAGTTGTTATAGACATGCGATTTAGCCCAATGAAATTTCTTAATAGGCGTTAGGGTAAACTCGCCAATATGAAAAACTCTATATTGGACAATCTCTTAGAGAATAAGACTATGTAGAACTCTACAATATATTCTTTTCTAAACCTAAAAGATATAGCTATATAACTTCTTCTTTTTTTTCAAAAATTATCTGGCTATAAAAACGACATTAACATCATAATTAATTGAAGATTGTCAAACTTTGACGTTTTGTAAGTTTTTTTTAAAAGAATATATCTTTCTATGGTATTTCAACTTCGAATGCAAGTTTAGAAAAATAGAAGTATATATCATATAATTGAGGCTAAAAAAATTATCATATAATTGAGGCTAAAAAAATCTCACATTTTGTATACTTGTTAATTTATTGTTATCCAACACAAATTTTCATTCTAAAGTGCTTTTTTTTTCCTAATATAACTTTTAAAATCTAGTGCATCTAACAACTCTATGACTATATATATTAACGCTAATAAGGTATAAAGATTTAATTTTCAAGATAAGAAAGAAAATAAAGAAATCTGATTAGATATGGACATCTGAACTTTGTACAAATATGACTCATTTTTTATCTGAAATTATGCACAAATAAATGGATCATATATCCAAAAGTTTGGATGATTTAACTAGTTGTTGGGCCCGGACGGTGCCCCGGATAATTAAACAAGATAAAATGATATGTTTAGTATAGTTTGGGATTGACATTTTATCACAAGCAAAAGTCATAGTTTAGTGGTAAAATCATGACATTACAAAGTAAGAGGTCAACCTCTTAATGCAACTTTTTTGATCATTTTCCAAAAAAAGAAATGTCATGTTGGAGAAAATGTGCCACATCAGCGTATCATGAGGCGGGGTGACTCCTGACACCTGCAATCTTTGCCCATGCATTTTAATAATATAGATATATAGACTAGGTCGATAAAGAATTTTAAATTCGGTTATTCAAATTTTTAAATATTTTACGACAACGTGAACTTTGGGACCTATTAATAGATGTGTGTGGTTTTATTTCTAGAAGAGTACTTGTTGTGGTTTGAAACTACTTCTTGTAATCTTGTCAATGTAAGTCGACAACAAGTCATATAACCAGGTACATTGTTTGGTTTGGTGACGATCCACGTTATTGATATGTTGATTTTGATTCTTGAAACCCCCTCCCCCTTCCCGTACTCTTTGCCTCTTCTCACGTAAAAATGTAGGAGAGAAATGTAGACTGAGTAAATTATTCAGTCTTTATGATTATATCTTGGGGAAGTACTCTAGTTTACTTCTGAAATTGATTGCTTAATGGTCTTATGATTTAATAGTTTTAATGTTTACTACTGTACAGTAGTAACTTTGAATGTACGTATTAGTTGAAAGTTCTAATATTCTGAAGAGAAAATAATTGCACGTCTTTCTTGTAACAAACTCATTTTGGTTTCAACTTTGTGGTTGCAATTGCAAGGAGGCTTTCCATGTTGGCAAAGACTCAAGCACGTCATTAACTACAAGGAACATCCTCATGTGCAATTCTTAGTCCTCGGAACAAGCCGAACAGCATGAAGTCTAAAGCACAAATTCTACATCATGTTCAATAACATGGAAAGATAATTACAGCACAAAGGACACCCCCCCATCAATATTATACAGCCCTTAACCAATTTTATGTGACTCATGTTCGATATTAATTTGGGCCGAAGCTCACGTCCACGAGTTCATTCATTATACACACGGATTTACCCAAAATATGGTACATCCCATTACATTGCCGTGCATAAGTGGAGAATATGAAAAGGCATATTCATATAACTCGGATATTGGATGCAAATCATACCAAGGCCACTCATCTTATAAATTTCGAAATTACTATCCAAATTTACCTTCTTAGATCATAAACATGTATGATTGAAAAAGTCACCAGAAACTATTATGAGGGATGAACTAAAAAGATAAAAAGGTTACACAAAATAACTAAATAGATCATAGGAATGGATCATTCATGACCAAAAAAAATCATCCAATGATCTATTACTGGAATCCGTCATGGGATGGAGCCTACTTAAAATTTTTGTTATGCTAATTGTAATCAATTTATTAGATAGATTTAAGGGAAATTAAATTACCAACAGTTGTTAACTTTTTGAGATTTAGAAATAGACATTGCTTTTACTGTATTTTAAAATACTTTTTGAAGTTTTTATTTACTCTCCTCTATAATTAATCAAAAGGTGGCATTTTTTTCCTTTTTCATTACAAGTGGAATACATTTGGTGAAATTAGTCATGAGCCATCATCAACTTTTAAGAGAAAGAAAGTGTTAGGGAGAGAAAGAGGGATGGTATGTGTTTTTGGATCATGAGTAGGAGATTAGATTTTAGATAATGTTAGAGAGTATTTCTATTTAATAGGATGGTTCCATATCCAATCAATCAATATACACCTGATCCGCTAGTAGGTGGAAAGTTGAGGATCCAGTTCCAAGTACTGCTTCTCTACATTAGATTACAAAACCCTCCCACAGCTGGTCTGTAAAGGTGGTTCACTAGGGTGCATATTTCGCATCATCTTCATCATTCGAGGCTCGTGCGGGTCACGAAAACTTCAATAATGGCAAGAGAAAGAGGGGGAAGAAGAAGGGAAATAATGAATGAATATGAAATTGGCACCTATATTGGTCCCCTAGAGAACAACCTAAAAAGGACCTTTTGCAGAATTTACAAAAAAGAAATTGTGGCCTCAAAAATTGCTATCTCTAATCAGATTCGCGAAATGGGAAACTGGCTGCGTTTCCCTGAAAGTTCACAAACTATCATCTCATGTTACAGCAAACCGGGCGGCCTAGCTGTTGTAGTTTGTTCCACAGACAGATCATCTGTTTTGGGGACTGGTAATGAGCAGTGTAATAATCTTCTATACAACCGAACTGGCAGAACTTTAGGCTGTGAACATATTCGACTGGTCGAGTGCTGTTGAAATTCTCCACCCACATTCCCATACTCACATCTTCCATCTTGAATAACTGCATGAAATACGCATGTGAGATCAATATAATACTAAGACAACTTGGATTTCACTTCAAGAATCAGTTGTCATTACTCCAAAAATAACACATGCTCACCCTAAGTTTGTGCTTCTCAAACTCGGAGACAATGAAATGTGCGACATCGGATGACAATATGTAACCTGGTCCATTTGCATAAGGTGGATAATCTTCCTCTGGCCACTCCTGAACGAAATAAAACAGGAAAGAAGGATGAGATACTTACCATCAACTCTGCTAATTACAGAGATAAGCACACATATTACAGAGAGAAAGAACTCATCAGCTGCATTGACTTGAATCACAATGCTATTATTAGTCAAATCGCAAGCACATCAATAATAACTCCATGTGATAAGATAACAAGATGAACCTGAACGTCAGACTCATAACCGACACTTTGTTCTTATCTTCTTAATATATTTAAGTTCTATTAAGGCTCTACCCAAGTTCAATCCACGACTAAAGCAAGTCCCAATAAGTTTGAATAGTTCTAACAAGTTCTTAAGTTCAGCATAAGTGAACTTTAGGTGAAAAGAACGAAGCTTAAATGGATTCCTTTCACATGCTGCTTTAAAAGTTTCATGCAACCTTTGTAACCTAGCAATTCCGTCTAAGATCAAATAAATCCAACCTCTGGCCAGTGGCCACCACACAAACAAAAACAAACGGATAATTATCAAATAAAGGAAATGGATTAAAAGTACAAATTCCACAAACTCAAAATATGACACCTGTAACCACCAGACATTACGGTTTTTGGGCAGCATGGTTCGAAGTCATACCTCATATGTGACAGCCCATTTACCACTGCGCAGAGGCTTGTGGTAGTAGTTGATGTTACCCACATACAAGCTACCACCCTCGGGAATCTTGTTTGCTTCCTTAATAACCGCATCAACCCGAACAAAGGTATCATCATCACATTTCATGATGTACTTTGCATCGACAGTGCGAATCTGTTAGCAAAGAGGTTCTTATAAATTAAAATTTGCATCACATGGGAGGACAGCAGCAAAAATTATGATGTTTGATGACTTACCCCGTATTCGCAAATTGCCACAGTTTTCACTACAACCAAGTCATAACTATCCATGTAAGGGACTATGACAATGTCACCAAAAAAATCAGCCTCTTTCTTCAACTCTACATTCACCTCCATCCTTGCATGCTGAAAAGAAAGGTTGGTGTCATGTTAAAAAAAACAGACAACATGCTAGAATATCAACACCGGTAAGATTAGCTACATGAAAACATAGTCTCTACTAACCAATGCTACAAAAAAGCGAGCCACCACTTTCGAAGATTTTATTAGCCTATGCTGCATCCAAGACTTCCTTACAGCCATTCTCTCGGCAAAGTGGTTACCTGCAGAAAGAATGCCAATGAAGAGCTCCACAGGGCTGTTAGGAAGTGGTGGAGCTTGCCATCTGCCAGACATATCAAGGTGCCTCTGAGGATCGTAACTAGGATGTGATGATGGCAAGGAAGCAGCAAATACTGAATGGACATCAATGTCTCCTTTCAATGTCAGTCCCGTAGCATCTTCAAGTGAAAATCCCTGCGAAGATTGGTAAATCGATATAAAAAAGAGTGCACTACAACAGAAAACCCTAAAAAAGATTCAAGGGATTTCACTTACTGTTCGGTAAGGAAAGGACGTAATATGCCTCCCATCGACATTGACGTGATAACCTTCCAAGCCAGCACTGACGGTCATAACAAATAGCTTATCCTCAGCAAATGGAAAAGGCCAATCCACAGTGACCTTCTTCGGCCTGCTTAACAGCCGACTCAACCACCACGTCGCCCTAGATTCTTCATTATTACTATCATCATCGCGAATCCATTTCTCACACTTAATCAGCCCATCAACTATAAAGCCCAACAAGCACATATAAAGAGGTTAGTAATTATACCTAGGATCAAAACACAGGGTAAGATCATAAAGAGACATAGTCTTAGGTTGAGCTTGTATCACCGCCCATGCCCTCAGAAGAATTTCCATAATCTCAACTCTTCTCTTATTTTCCTTACAGCTTGCAATTATAAGAGATTAAGATTGTGAGCTAGTTCCATAATATTTCATTCTACTAGCATCATGCATTTGTCCATTTACCACAACCAACATACATGTAATACAGGAGTATCACGCATATCCACATTCTGTCTTGTCATCACCAATCCAAATTCACCCAAATGAAAGACAATTTCTCTCACAATACACCAAGCCATAATTCAAATTTCAAACTCGAAACAGAAAAGATCAAAATTTTTCCAAACAATTCAAGCAAGATTGATCCAATGCATAGATTACGAAAGACCAAAAAGCAATGAAATTGGGACTCACCAGTTTCCTCATCAAACCTAGACTTCCAGCCTTCGCAACGAACGGAAGTTCCCCATTGCTGCCTATAACAAGTGTTCTGCTCAATGACAGGCTTCCCACTCCAATCACCCTTCAACCTGGGATTATAATGCAAAACCCTTGGTGGATCTTCACCATCAACAGTCTTCAATCCAATCAATTCCAACATAAACTGTGAAACCATCAAACTTTTATCCCCATCTCTCAACAATGATATTTTGGGATCATATTCAACATGAGCAATCCTTGGTTTACCCACCAAAGTAATGTGAGAGCCCAATGTCAACCCACAGGGCAAAACCATCACCTTCCCCTTGTGCACAAATTGAGCTCCGGATAGCGAAACGGAGTTGGGGCACGACAACTCGGTCCGATTCTGTGCCGCCTTCTCGACGTCGAGCTTCACCTTCCCTGACTTGAGATCCTCCCATAGCTTCTCCCCCAACTGAAATGCAGTTATTGCAGATTTATGCAACCCTGAAAACCCATCTTTTTCACTACTATTCAAAACTCTCCAATCAAAAATCAACCCTGAAAGGGTTTTATATTCTCTCATTTGACGTTGAGGTCTCGGAGAAACTGAGGATACCCTTAACGGTTCTTTCAACGGTCGGATCGGAGCTTCTTTCTCCTGCAATTCTTCCTCACTATCAAGCGGTTGAGGCCTCACAAACGCGTCGTTTTGGAACGAAACGCCTGAAGTATCCTTTGAAACGCTCTTGAAAACAAAGGGTACCTCAAAAGTCATGAAGATCATGTACATAATACCCAGTAATGCCAGAATTTGAACCGATCGAGCTCGTGTTACTCCCATGTATGTTTCAAGTTTCCCACCTCCTCTTTTCATTACTACAGTAATTTCCCCTAAATACTGAAAACAAAAAAAACCCTAACCCTAGAAAAAACTAACAAAAAAAAAGTAAGGAATTAAGTTATGGGTTTTGAAATTAGGGATAAATTCTCAAACCCCTTTAATTCTCGAGGTGTGGAATTAAAGGGGAAAATGGAGTTTTTTAGAGAGAGAAAGGGGGACTGCTTCTAGAGAGAGAAAGCTCTAGATGGTAGAGAGAAAGAGAATAGTGTTAGCTCATCAAGAACACATACAGAAGCGCGTTTCAGAAGGGAAGGGTGAGAAAGAGAGAGAGAGAGAGTAGAAGAGAGATTAAAGAGAGAAACTGAAAGAGGGAGGAGAGAAAGATAGTGAAGGAAAGAAAGAAAGAAAGAAAGAAAGAAAGAAAGAGGAGAGAGAAAGAGAGAGAGGGGAGAGATGGGGTGACCGACCTTAACAGCTATTTTTCTCTCTCTCTCTCTCTCTCACTTTCAGGGAGAATATAAGAGAATCTGATATTGGTGTACTTTTCAAATTATGTTTAAATTGAATTTTTCAATGGCCAAATTTATTTTGAAATAAATAGCATAAGAGATAAGAGTTATTGCACTTTCCATAAATTTTTTTTTGGCCACCTACGAACCCCTTAGTAAGAAGAATAATCCTATTGGACTAGCACCTCTGGTATGTCAGTCAGCTCAATTACACATGTCAACACTTCAGAGTAGGAAGATATAAAGGAATCCATACTCCTAAGCACAAGTAGGTAGTGGGGTTCGAACTTGACCTCAACGTCACAAGGTGAGTGCCCCACCACCTCCACCAAGTAAGCTTGGTAAATTACACTTTCCATATGCACGAGTGTAAATTTACGAGTGTACATTTAAGGTTGTTTTCTTACCAAAATACATGAAATAATAACTCCAAATAAGGGTGCGTTTTTTTCACCTTAAAAAATTAAGTTTCATGTCCAATCAGTTCAGTTCAGTTAAGATCCGTTCAGTTCAGATAAGTTTCAATCAGGTCAACAAATTTCAATCAGGTCATAAGTTCCAATCAGGTGTAATAAGTTCCAATCAAGTCCAATAAGGTCCAAATAGTCAATGATCAATAAATTTAAATTTTAATTAAAGTACCACTATGATTATATAGTATTATATTCGTATTATTGTCTATTATTTTATTATCTATACTAATATATTAAAAGGTGTTCCTCAACAAGGAACTGTGTCACGTGGCGCTATCCCTTAAAGTGTTGACTTCATGTACTCTACATACAATAAAAAAAAATAGAATATGCATGGTATAAAATTTTATCCCATGACCTGAAGCTTGTATATTAAAGTCGTAACCACTAAACCAAGTAATGTTTGGTGTTATAATTTCGATGTAAAATACTAATAAATGAAAATTATGATTACTTGGGGCATAATCCGGGCCTAAAAATTAGTTCATATTACTATTAGCTGATTATGTTATTAAAAAAATATTATAATCATGGTCAAATAAGGTTAACAATAATAATCATCATAATTATAATATTTTGCAATTCGTCTTTAAATAAGTAGAGATTAATAACTACTATTTTTGTTAAAATGTTATTCATAAGAGATTAATAATTACTACATTTTTTCGAAGGGTAAAGTTTAATAATTATTATGTCATAACAAATTTTGAGAGATAGTATTTACGGTTTTTTCACCATATACCCCTGATAAATTTTTTTTTGCACCATATACCCTTTCAACTTTTGAAATGCACCATATACCCCCCACCTTTACAAAAATACATCGACATACCCTTTTTGTCGACGGACGTTAGACCCCCGTTAGTGGCAAACTTATTTCATGATGTACCCCTAATATGGAACTTAATGCACCATATACCCCTAAATTATGTTTCAGTTATAACGGCTACTTTTCCAGTTTAAAAAACTAGCCGTTAGGAAGATTAAAGGCCAGCCAGGGTTCTTTATAAAGCCATTCCTATGTAAACTGAATCCCTTAACATGAAGTATGAGTTCTCATTCAAATACATGCTCTTCAAACTACGATTCTTCATATATTAGGGTCCCTAACTCTTATTGCATTTGTGGGAGAAAATATGCAATAAGAAGTTCTGAAACTGCAACAAATCCTCAGAGGCTGTACTACAAATGTGATTCATGTAATAATTTCAGATGGTGCAAAGGAAGTTATGACCAAGGTAGCAGCATCCATGGAAGGGGATTCAAGCACAATGAAGGCAGTAGAGAAGAGGGGGAAAGCTCTGACAACAGCAAAATGAAGGAAGAACTAAAGCAATTGAAGAAAAAATTGAAGAGGCAACAAAAATTAGTTAATGCAGCAATAAAAGTAGGAGTACTCATGTTTGCGATCCTAATGTTTGTAATATTTAACTACTAATGTAGCTTATCTACTAATGTAGCTTTACAAAAACTATCTTTTTAATGATGATATAACTATGTTTGACAAAAACAGTGGCTTTCAGATGACAAAGTAGCTTTACAAAAAATAGTGCCCCTATTCACAAAAAAAGGCATGCAAGGAGCATCTTGGAACCCTTCAATCTTCAGTTCTTCTTACTCTTCTTCCCTTCTGGTTGCTGCTTTGAGGTAGTGGTAGCTTGAGTTGCCTTTCTTTTCTTCTGTGTAGGCTGAGATCCTTGCTTCTTCTGAGATGCTTGGCCAGTTGAAGTAGAGGCTTTGTCCTTCTTCTGAGATCCTTGCTTCTTCTGAGATGCTTGGCCAGTTGAAGTAGAGGCTTTGTCCTTCTTCTGAGATCCCTGCTTCTTCTGAGCTCCTTGGGCAGTTGAAGTAGAGGCTTTATCCTTCTTAGCTTTTTTAGTGGCACCACCTCCACATGTCCTAGCATTATGTCCCACCTCTTTGCACTTGCTGCACTTAACACTGCTGTGTCTCTGACCCTTCTTAGCTTCATTTGGCCCTCTCTTCCTCTCGTTTAGCAGGTCTCCCAAAGACCTCTCTTCATAGATGGGGGGTTAATGGTAGCGATTGTAATCGGCCAATGGCTCGGGTCGGACATAGGGTGAATGTGCTCCCCATATGTGTGCTTGTAAGCCTCACCCTTGAAGTAAGGGGACACAAAATCAGAGGGCTTAAGCCTCTCATTAAACATAACCCTCAATGCATGTTTGCAAGGAATGCCACACCCTTGCCATTTACCACACTCACATGTCATGTCTGTGAGCTTGCAAGGAAAGTAAACATGACCATCTCTGACCTCAAACTCACCACCCCCACAACTTGTTGCATAACAGAACTTGGATTCATCAGCCCTAATTGCTAAAATTTTGTCTACATACTCAGTCAACTGTGTTGCTTCCATATCGCTGACCTTAGCAAATCTAGCCCCAAGTCTCTTCATTGACCAATGCCTTATAGCTACAATGAAACAGAATCTTGTGATTAGTTATGTGGTTCATGAATGAAAAGACAATGAAGAAACATGAGGAGAAAACACAAACCTTCAAGTAATGTAAGCACGGGAAGATCTCTATAAGGCTTGGTGCATGCATTGAAGCTCTCCCACAAAGTTTGTTGTATTATGGTCACAACAAACTTGTGGGTCAAACACATGCCTACTCCACGTTTCGTGGTGGAATCCAAATACTCCACGACTTTGGCATCATAGGCTTGTATTTCCTTCATGGCCTTGTCAAAAACATACTTGTTGTATGCATTTGCTGCAGTCCAAAAGAGCTTGTGGAATGTTGTGCCACTGTAGCCAGCATTCTTGCAATTCATGTATAAATGTTGGCAACACACTCTTCTTGTTGCCCTAGGGAAGACAGAATGCAAAGAGGCTTCAACACCCTGACCAATGAAATCAGTAACTAATTAGCAAATTAGTAAAAATGCAATGATTGAAATACACACAAAAGCTAAACAAAAAAATACTCACCCTCATCCTGTCACTGATGAAGGTCCAATCATCTCTTTCGCAGCCTTCTTGTTGAAACACAATTTGGAGGTTTCGAAGAAGTAAGTCCAAACTTTCAATGCTCTCGGTGTCCACAATGCCATAGGCAATCAAGAAGATCTCATTATTTCCATCAATCCCCTAAGGCCGACAGTAGAATACCCTTGTAATACCCACTTAGGTGGGCCCCATCTATGCTTATAATAGGCCTACACCCTTTTATAAAGCCCCTAAACTGTGCTGCAAAAGAGAAGAAACATGCCACAAACTTAGGGGCAACACTTGCAGTGTTCCCAGTCCAAGTGACAAGGGCATAAGAGCCAGGGTTGGTCTCTTTGATCAGCTCTGCATACCTTGGCAACAGTCCATAAGACTCCCCAAACCCCCCATATATAAACTCTTTTGACATGACTTTAACCTTGTACGAAGCCTCTTTTGACCCTCGGCCCTAAACCTCTCCAAAGCCAATTTCGGCCCCTCTTTGGTACATCGGGGTTTGCGAAATGTGGTCAGCAAGGTGTTTGCAGAGCCACACACAGCTCACCATAGGATTATCCTCCAATCTCCCACATGCTTTGTGCTCCCCCTTCAATGTCTTGATTGCCCAACTGATTTTATCAGCAATCATAGAGGCATGTATCCTCCAACTGCATCCATCCATTGAACAAGAGGCAGTGAACCTCTTAGTGTCAGCCTTTTCAACAGTTATTGCAAACCCCTCCTGGATGCCATAATCCCTCAGCACTTCCAAAAACACTGCCTTGGTTGGAAAAATCAACCATTCTTCAAGCTTGATAGACCCAAAAGGAGTTTCATCCCAAACCCTCCCATTCTTTGTACACTCTCTGTCCAAGCTAAAACTACCATCAAGGCAATCCTCAAAGGTCTTCTCAAGGTAACAGTCCTCAACTTCAATCTCATCCTCCCGAACTACAAAATCGGTCATCAAAATGTCATCATCATCGGCTCTCCCTCACCTGAATCACAATAGGTCCCATCAGATGAGGCATCACCCTCTAAATCACCATACTCCTCATCCAAACACACGGGAAGTGTGACCTTCTTCCTCCCTGTACCCTCCCTTCCAGTGCCTCTGTTTTTGGGTACATAGGTCCCAAATTTCTTGGCTGTGCTCTTAGGCACCCTAAATCCCTCAGGTCTAGTCCTTGCTACTTTTTTTGGTTTTATAGAAGATGGAATGTTAGTTTCAGGGAAGGAAGGTGTAGGTTGTGTGCCTTGCCTAGAAACCGGGGGAGGAAGGGGTTTCTTGCTCGAGAATTGGAGGTGAAAAGGGTGGTTCTGTGTGTGTGATATAGGGCTTTGTGTTTGGTTTCTTGTTCTAGGTCTCCTAACTGGGGTGGTTTTAACCCTTTTCTTTTTTTGGGACTGAGGTGGTGGTGTAGGCTCTCTGGTAGGAGAAGGAGGTGGTGGTGTGTGTTGTTTGGGAGGTGAAGGTGGTGGTGTAGGCTCCGTAGGAGGTGGTGGTGTGTGTTGTTTGGGAGGTGAAGGTGGTGGTGGTGTGTGTTGTTTGGGAGGTGAAGGTGGTGGTGTAGGCTCTGTAGGAGGTGAAGGAGGTGGTGGTGTGTGTTGTTTGGGAGGTGAATGTGGTGGTGTAGGCTCTGTAGGAGGTGAAGGAGGTGGTGGTGTGTGTTGTTTACTAGGTGAGGCAGTGGGTTGAGAAGGCCCTGGACAACACTCATCAGCCCCCTGACTTGAGTACACCCTCATGTACTCAACTACCTGCACATCATCCACAGATAGGACAGGCACCTCAATGGCAACACAAAAACTCCTTGCCAATTCAGCTTCCCTCTCCTCCTCTTCTTCTTTCATTCTTCTCTCCTCTTCTTCTTTCATTCTTCTATCCTCTTCCTCCTGCTCCTTCCTTAGAATCTCTTGCACTCTCCTTATATTCTCCAGTTTTTCCTTCTCAGCTTGTTCCCTTAACTGAACATATGACCTAAATACTATCCCAGGGTTGTTTGTTTCCTCCACCCACATCTCAATGGTGTCTGTGCCCCTTCCAAAAGACCAAACCCTGCCCAAGTCCTTGTCACTCTCAATCTCCATTTTCCTATTAGTCCTAGGATTATGGACAAGTAGCCTAAATGCCTTAGGGAGATACACATCTTGTTTAACTCGCCTCCTCCATTACATCCTCATACAAACCCATTAAGTGACACATGTCGGTGTCTTCAACCCTCACATCAAAATCCTTCTTGTCATAGTGCAAAAGTAACCAAACAGCAACCATCCTAACCAAATCAACAACAACAACAAATTTCCAACACAAATGAGCATACTACATTTGAATGCAAGGAAAAAAAATGCAAAATTTTGCTATGATTAACTAAAGAAAAACTTCCATAAAAACCGAAAGAAACTAAACCCTAAAACGCAGAAAACCCTAACCAACAAAATTCCAAAAGCATAAATTATCAACAACACAAACAAAGGGATAAAGAACTTACTTGGAACGAAAAGGACCCTTGAAATTTTTGAACTTCAAACCAACTTTCGCAACTCACCAACTCCGCGTTTTTTCCCCTCCTGAAGAAGACCCAAGCCAAATTTTGCACCCGCCTATGAACCTCTTACAATTGCGCACAAACCAAAGGTGTCTAGATTTCTCAAAATGGGTTACTGATTTTTGGATTCCATGGATGCCTAAGCTCTAGTAAAAACGAGAGGGTTGAGAGAAGGTGAAAATGAATGGGCGTGGTTTTTTTGGAAAACTGATCATTTACTCCAACCATAATGGCGCCCAAACTTAATGGCAATCTTGTAATAAAACACTAACGGCAACTTCACGTCTGTTAACAAAAAGGGTATGTCGATGTATTTTTGTAAAGGTGGGGGGTATATGGTGCATTTCAAAAGTTGAAAGGGTATATGGTGCAAAAAAAAATTTGTCAGGGGTATATGGTGAAAAAACCGTAGTATTTATGTTATTACTCCCTTTGTCCCTGAATAGAGTTCCCATTTTTTCATTTATGTCTATCCCAAATAGATTTTACATTTCTTTATTTGGTATGGGTACACCAATTAAAATATTATTTAACTTTTATTTTTTATTATATTATTCACTTCCCTATAAACAAGACAACTTTATAAGTGGCCCACATTCTCTCTTCTCAATAAACAATTCATGAATAGTGTACCAACTTCAATTTTTAATTCCAATCTAATACAACTAAGGTCTCACTTATGATTTCTCCTTAATATTTGTGCCCAAAAGAAATGGAAACTTTATTTAAGGACGGAGGGAGTACTCATCAATTTTTTTGTCAAATAAGTTTCAATCAGGTCCAATAAGGTCTAATAAGTTTCAATCAGGTCCAAAAAGGTCTAATAAGTTTCAATCAGGTCTAATCAGGTGTAATAAGTTCCAATCAGGTCAATAAGTTTCATTCAGGTCCAATAAATTCCAATCAGGTCCAATAAGTTGAATCAGGTTCAATTAGTTCGGTTTAGTTCAGGGTTTTTAGGTCAAGAGAACACACCTTAAATAGTTTATCTTAGGAATTAGGGTTGACTCAAGTGTTGAGCTTTCCTATCTCCCCTAACGAACCAAATAAAGAGTTAGTTTTAGGAATTGGAGTTGGCTCAAGTGGTGAGATTTCTCATATTCTCTAGCGAAGTTTAGGGTTCAATTCCTACCGCAAGAAATTTGTTTGGGCATTAGGGGGAGGAGGGGTTAGGAAATAGGCCTCTAAGTGGGGGGGGCTATGTGCAAGGGCAACCGAGATAATTTATTCTTAAATCTTACCTACTATAAAAATAAATAAATAGTTAGTCTTTGATATAATACTTCCTCTGGTTTTTTTAGTTGACTCGTATTTTTTTGGGCACACATATTAAGGACATGAAATATGTCGGTATAGAAACATTGAGTAAATAAGAATAAAAAATCATATGAGTCAGAAAAGTTACCGAAAAAAATACTTGACAAACTTCTCCGGGCACGCTTGCCAATGCATAACTTTAACTATTAATATATTTAATTTTCTAAATTCTACATGTAAAAATTATAAAAATTTAATATTATGAAAGTATATATCGAGACGAATCTAACAAGATTCCACATGACTATATTTTTCGTTACGTAAAAATCACAAAAAAGGTCAAAGGTAGGGATGTGCATAAATATCTGATCCGACTGATCCGATATGTGATCATGTCGATCCGATACGGTAAATCGGATATCCGATCCGATTTTCTTTAGTTTCCGGATATTTCGGATCAAAACCAGTAATGCGTAGCTAGAGGAAATATATATAAGTTGAATTAGTTCCACTATATTACAACAGATGAACGAAACTAATAATGCATAGCTAGTGGAGCGACATCTATACAAATATATTAAAAGGCGTGCGAAAGAAAGCCTATGTGCCACGTGGCACTCTCCTCAAATTTCAAATGCAAATGCTTTATATCTATGTGTACTCTTCACTTTAAAAAAAAAGTGTAAGTGCAAGGTATCGAACACGTGACATTTGAAGTGAAAAGTAAGAGCTTAACCATCAATACACTATGACTTTGTTGTTTAATGTTTTCAAATAAAATATGATAAAGTCTTGTAATAATTATACTTAACTAAAAAGACTTAAACAAGTATATACATCTTTAACACTCTTATTACGTAACTTACAAGAGAATATTGATGTCTTATTCTCTTATCACATTTCCTTTTAAGATATTGTTTTCAAACTCAAACCTTTCAATTTTTTTTACTTATCACGACGTGATGTGATTTTTAAATTTCTTAATGGACAAAAAATACGAAAAGTAGCAAAATAAAATATGAAATTTAAAAATAATAACATATTTGGTTATCTCTATTATATAAGCCAAGGGGGAGCAATGGTGTCCCCCTTGGAATTTACTTAATAACCCCTCCACAACATAAATATTAGATTCCAAATTTCCACACACACCTTCTAACAGTTAATCAAAACCAATTCAACGCATAAACATGCAAAAAAAGAAAAATCAATCAAATTTCTGTTAAATCCAATCAACTCATATAAAAGCTCAACCACATAAACTTGCCAATAAAAAAGATTCAATAAAAAAGATTCATAATCAATAACTTACCAAACATTAATACCACATACAATAACAAAAAAAATACACGGCATTCTCATTACATAGACAATTCAAATTCAAACTCAAAATAATTTCCATAACACAAACACAAACTCCAAACCAAAAAAAATCAGTTCTCTTCATAGATTGGAGCTTCACAACATTCTCAAATACGACATTCTCAAATTTGCGGATACTTTACTGTTAATCAGATACGCAGTTCGTTATTGAAAATAAAAGTATGTGTAATGTTCTATGTTCAGTAAATCTTAAGAATTAATATATATATCTAAATTCATTTTCAAAAAATTAATATTAAAAATCACTCACAACGTTTGTTAGTTTTTTCACATTAGCGAATTAATATATCTAGATTCATCTAACTATTAATCTTTCACATTTTAAGAGTAATCATAACTACAGTACGGGTGGAGTATATAATAATAAGTTTTGAAATTAACGCACGCATCGCGCGTGCATATAAACTAGTTATGAATCGACCCGAGGCATCGCCCGGGCAAAAAAAAAACTAGTTGTGCATTAAAAATGAGTAAGATTAAGAGTAGAGTGTAATATTTAATAAAAATTAAGGTAAAATGTAAAAACTGAAAGAAAAAAACAATAATATAAAGTAGAAAAACCCTTACTTAATTTATCAATAAGACAAAGTTTTTGGGATCCTTTTCGCCGTTATGCAGTATGAAGGATAGTAATTAATTAAGATTAAGATGTAAAAAGCAGTTGTGATTAAGGTAGTAAATGTATTTAAGTGGGATGGGAGAAAGATGGTGGAGTTGGAGTTTTTGATGGAGAGTGGGATGGTAGTCATGTTCATTGGAACACATGGTGGAAGGAATAAGCTTTGCATTTGGGGAAAAAGAGGCAAATGCAGGGCAGCTTTAGCAACAAGGTAATTGCTGCTTTTTATAGAAGTACCTTTAAGAATTATAGATTTCTTTTTTTTTTTTGAGGGAAAAGAATTATAGATTTCTAGGTGCTAGGGATGTGAGTGTATTTGTTTATAGATTTTACCTTTATTGGGTAATTCCCATTTTATTAGATTGTACTCATTGTAGGCTCTTGTTTTTTGGAATCCATTGGTTCTCTTTTGATATTTATAGTTTAAATTTTTTAATGTCTAGAAATGATTTTAATTAGAAACATTAAAAAGGATTAGCAAAAGTATCATAATGTTTTACCTAGTTATTAGAAATTTTTAGTTTAAAATAGACCTTGTAAAATTCAAATTAGATCGCCATTTTTAGGCTAAAATAAAATATATATTTTAAACTATACTTACATAATATCTAGCCATCAAAGAGTTAAAAAAATGTTGAGACCTCTATTGTCAATTTTTCCTTAAAAAAATGTTTACCATGGTATCAGCGCCTAAGTTGATCACGAATATTATAGGTCAGGATTATGGACAACTCATATGTGTGATAGTATTGGGATTCCAAGAACCACCTACATTGAACATAAAAAGAAAAATTTAAAACTTTTTAGTTTGAGGAGTTACTCCTCTAAATGTCAATTGGTTTTAGGATGATACCTCCTTTGATCATATAAATTGTTCAAACTCATACATCAACTCACGTGGCCCTGTTGTCAAAAAAAAAAAAAAAAAACTCACGTGGCCCATGCCCATCTAACGATTAACTTCCCTTAACAAGGCAACTACACAAATTGATTTTCATGACAACTCTTTTCAAGATATATGTATGTATTTATTGATTGTTGATTCCAGTGCAATACAAGAGTTTATAGATGTGACTTATGGTTAAAATTTGATATATTGATTTTTGATTGTAGTTCAAAATTTCTATGATTCGTGGTGGAAGAAAAAGTGGCAAAATAGTATGATGGGTGGATAATAATCATTAAGTATTACAGTTTTAGCATATAGAGAGACGAAAAAAAGAGTAAGGTATTATTATGATGCTAGTAGGCTTCAGTTGTAGTAGTAATATTAGAAGTATATACAGTCTTATTAACATTATTTTTGGAATAGTAATGATGTTATTATCACAATAACAATTGTTCTAAAAAAATTAGTCCATAATTACAATAAATAAGTTTAACATGAAAAGTCCAATAAAAATAAGCTCAATTCATTGATAAAATATTATGTTAAGTAGGAAAAAAGTTAAGTTCACCAAAAATAACATTGAATTCAACACAGAAGTATAAGTTAGGCTCATAGGTTATTTCGATGGTGTGGTGAACCCTATATATATATTTGGTTGCAATATTCTTTGATAACTAAATACAATTTTATATGTAGAAGTTTCTTAATCACAAAAAAACTAAATACAATTTTATATGTAGAATTTTCTTAATCACAAAAAACTAAATACAATTTTATATGTAGAATTTTCTTAATCACAAAAATTATAACAATTTCACTAAGTATAAATTTATTTGCAAGCTTAGAATTAGACCTTTTGGTAGGAAAATAGTAACGGGAAGCACTACAACTAGCGATTTTCGATTTGAATAATTTACAAGCTTATAGTAGTAAAATTTAGGGTTCTTCTATATGGTTTCCTTAATTATATTTGTTAAAATCCGCACTGTACCCTTACAATTTTCAAAATCTTCATAAAATCTGCGCGATTTTAGATATGTCTCAATGATGCCCAATTTATTTCATCGTTCCAGTGTTCCGCAACCAGTTGTGAAACTAAGTGGACATATATCATTAGTAGAGGGTTTTAACTCTTAATCATTTACCCGAGAAGTAAGACTTAGGCTATGTTCAGTTCACCTTATTTTTGCTTATTTCAGATCAGATTAGATCAGATCAAACCAGATCAGATCAGATCAGATCAGAAAAAATAAGTTCAGATCAGATCAGATAAGATAAGTTCAGATCAGATCAGATCAGATAAGTTCAGATCAGATTAGTTCAGATTATGCTTATATTTAAAAACTTATTATTATTATTATTATTATTATTATTATTATTATTATTATTATTATTATCATCATGATTATTATGATTATTAGTATTACTAATGCTATTATTGTTATTGTAATAATTATTATTATTGTTGTTGTTATTATTATTATTATTATTATTATTATTATTATTATTATTGTTATTATTATTATTATTATTATTATTATTATTATTACTACTACTACTTTATACAATTACTATTACTATTAATATTACTATTTACTAATACATTTGTTCAAAAGATTATTATTATTGTCGTTGTTGTACTTATTAATTATTAATATTGGTAATTATTATTAATATCGTTGCTATTATTATAAATGTCATTGATATCACTATTTGAAGCTATTTGTGTTTAAGAAGAAGAATGTTCTTTTGGCATTTGTAAGTGTTCTTTTTTATATTTATTCTAATTAAAATTTTTGATATGTGATGTTCTTTTTGATGTTGTACATGTAACGAACATGACAATAGTATATGATGTTTATTTTTAAAAACAATTTTGGTAGAATAATATAAATTATATATTACTAGTTTATATAAAACATGAGTAGCATGAGATAACCTAATGGTGTTGTCATCACGTTCAAAATTTTCCCTACAAAGGATTTCAACTTATCTTTAAAAACAAAGTTTATATAGAACAAGACAATGATATAAGAAGGATATTTAACCATTTTGTTCAAGATCATATGATTATATATATTTATAGGTTTATTTATAATAAAAAATAAATAATTTATTGATATAACAAAGAACATGTTGTTAGTTAAATCCAAACATGTCATCAATATAAAAATAACATCTATCTTTTATTTTTAAAATGTGTTCTTTAAATAGATCTATTATTATTATTATGTTATCTATATTCTTATTATTATTATTATTATTATTATTATTACTATTATTGTTATTATTGTAATTATTATTATAATATTATTTATATTATTATTATTATTATAAAATTATTATTATTGTTATATTATATTATTATTATTATTATTATTGAAAGTTGTGCATAGTAATAAAATGATAGTAATAGTAATACTAGTAATAAAATACAAAGTAATAATAATATTAGTAATAATATGTTTTTTAAAAGATAAGTTCGGATCGATCGGATCGATCGATCGGATCGTATCGTTCAGATCAAATCAGATCAGAAAAAATAAGTTCAGATCAGATCAGATCAGAAAAAATAAGTTCAGATCAGATCAGATCAGATAAGTTCAGATCAGAAAATTTCAGGTGAACTAAACATAGCCTTAATTCAGTTCAATTCAACTCTACTAAGTTCAGTTTAGCTCCTATAAGTTTGTTCATTTGGACCAGCTCAGTTGAGTTTCAATAAGTCTAAAAAACGTGTTTGGATCCTCTAGAATTTAAAATAACTAGTAAATGAAATAACGTAATCTTTTGTAATAAAAAAAGAAATAATGTAATCTTGACTTGTAAGATCATTTCCCAGAAAGAAAGACTTGTACCTTGTAAGAAGTCGGCATAAGATTATGCAAATGGCTATTATTAGTTATAGATATAACGAGGAAGTCACCGTACCCTTGATAATATGCAGGTCAAATTTGGCAAGCCAACGAAACTTGATGAAAATTTTGAAAAATTCATACACGACTACACGAGTGATGATAAACGGAGTCGTATTATGACCTTGGCTTTTCAAGTTTATAATATAGTGGGTCCACTCCACGTCTCCACGCTACATAGTCCAGGTGGCAAATTTGACCGTTGGAGATGCAAATTAGGGAGCTAAGTAACGGCAAAATATGTCACATCAAAAGGTTGGGTTTTTATATGAATGCTTACGGTTCAAATATTGTGGTCCGTTATCATTATATCGGTGCCTTTAATTGGTAAAAAGTGAAATTTTGTTACCTTTAAATTTAGCCAAATTGCAACTATTAGTAGTTTAGTACTCAACTATTGATGTTGCTTTCAAGCAATTAATAACAGTACCGTCTGATATTTTAGCCGTGGAAATGGATGGTTTTTGGCATCATCTTTGGGACTTTGATGAAGTTATGTCAACTGTTTTCATCGGCTATAATGATCTCATGTCACTGATGACATGGGTGTATATATAGTACTTTAAATCAGTTGCTGATTATATTAATGAGATTTCACTTATGAGACTAAGATACGTAGAAGTAATACTCTATTTGAGTTTTTCATTTTGAAAGTCAAAACTAATGACATATCTAAAGTTCTAAACACTATTTTGTGGTGTTCCGGGTTCTAAAGTTTGGTAAGTTGTGAAAAAAGTTTCGTAATCAATTTATACGTGGACTTAGTTTCCATTATTATGATATGGAAAAATGATAGAATAAAAGAAGCAATTAGAATAAATTTTAATTTGATTTTCTCTGAATTTTTTTAGTCTGCTTACTTAGCATCATGCATAAATATTAAGAAAACGAGGGAAAAGTAGGAGATTATTTGCACATGAATCTAATTTTTTTAATACAGGGATGAAAGAGAAATGAGTCTCATAACGTGAATTCATAATAAACAATTGGATGAAACAGAAAGTGGATGAGAGAGATAAAGTGGTCCTAATGCCATAAAGAACGAAAGGGAGTAAGATAAAAAAACTACAGTTTCAAAAGCACTACCAAAGTGTTTCAAAGAAGAGTTATCTTTCCCGTCAAAAAAAAAAAGAAGAGTTATCTTGACGTAGGTCTGCCTTTGGCCTTGAACAATTTTAATTAAATGGAGTCTTTATCATTTTGCTTAAAGAATCCAATATGAAATTTCATACATCTTAAAGTTCATAGGACGAAAAGAGGGAGGATATTTGCTAAATCATTGTAACTTAAAGATTTAGACGAATGATATCAACTCTATTATTTATAAGAGAAGCTGTAAGATTTTAAGGGAATGCTAATAAGTATAGTCCGTCTATATTTGAAGTCAAAAATATGTGGAGTGAGGGTTATAATAAGAGAAAGATTGTCACGTGGCCGCAATCTTCTCAACACAATTTTTATTTTAAAAAAGAAATATATACATACTACATATTACTATATTGTTTACATTTCTCTAAAATTGCTCTTAAATTTATTAAAGATCTTTGTATTTATTATAGCAATGTTAACCAAGAGAATAAGAAGAAGAGTAGATGTAAAAAATGATGTTGTTTGTTTATTTAAATAGGAAAGATAATTTAGTTGTGAGAAAGTGTAGATCTACGTGGGCCCAACTGGTCGGGTAAATTAGTGTGAAAATGGAACAAACCTTTACCAAAGAAAGATTCAAGTAGAATAGGGAAGGCCAGATAACCGAACTAAATTGAAAAGTAGGTTGAACTTTAGAAAACAAAGGGTATACTTCATAATGTATGATTATTATTTATGTAAATTCACAAATTACGCAATAAAAATAGTTACACTTTCCTTGTGAGTTGTTCTTTTTCAGTAGTTACACTTCTACTTTTTTCTATTTAGGTAATATAACCGCTGATTTTTTTTCCATTCTCTCTCTTGCTTTCTCACTTCCTCACCTACTTTTTTTTACACTATCTCATATTCTCACCTACTTTTTACATTTTCTCTTTTACTTTCCGCTTCCTCTTAATATACTTTTGCCGCTTCACATCACATGGACGTATGGTTTCCCTACGCCATTTTTTCCGTTGTTTACTTTTGCCTTCACTTGTAATTTCTTTATAAATTGGACCGCGATGCACCATTTGTTCATAAGCCCACTACCATCTCAAACTATTGGGCTTGTATACCTAACACTCTCTACCTCCCACCCCAAAATGGGCTATCTTATGGAAAGGAAAATCTAGTCCCAGGCCCATATTTCTACCTAATAAACAAATTAAAGAAATTCCTTATACTAGTAAACTTAGGGGGCGTTTGGTTGAGGGGTGTGAAGAAAGGGAAAGGGTTTCCAAACTTAGGTTTCCCTTACTTGATGTTTGGTTGATGAATTTTTCCTTTCCCTTTACCCATTTTTCGGTTTAGAATTACCCCCTACCCTAGATCCATTACCTAGCCCCCCAAGGTTTTGGATACCCCCAAATCCCTCTACACCATAACACAACCGACCACCCCACCACCACCACCACCACCACCGGCCGACCCTACCGACCACCACCACGACCATCCGAGCTGCCGCCGCCACCCTCCACCCGAGTCGCCGACCCCCGTAACCCACCGAAAACCCCACCCCACCCATCGAAACACCACCCCACCCACCAAAAACATCCCCCCCACCGAAACCCCACCCCCAACCGCCGAAAACCCCACCCTAACCCTCAAAACCCCACCCCCACCCGTCGAAAACCCCACCCCACCCGCCGAAACCCCACCCCTTGGAAACATCACCCCAACCGCCGAAAACCCCACCCCACCCCTCGAAAACACCACCCCAACAAGACAAAACCCATCCCACCCCTCGAAAACACTACCCCACCCGAAAACCCCACCCCGCCCTCGAAAACACTACCCCGCCGCCGAAAACCCCAGCCCAGACCTCGAAAACACCCCCCACCGGCCGAAAACCCTAGCCTAGCCTCGAAAACACCCCCCCACCCGTCGAAAACCCTCCCCCGGCCCTCGAGAACACCCCCCACCCGCCGAAAACCCTAGCCCGGATGTCGCCGGGTCGCGCGGCGACGCCAGGTGCCGGCGTAAGTGAGAGAAAGAGAGGTGGAGAGGGGGGGGGGGAGGAGGGAGGGGTAAAGGGTCAACTTTTGTTACCCCTTTCTTGTCTAACCAAACACATGGGTAAATTGGGGGGTTTGGGGTTCCTTTCCTTTCCTAACCCTTACTTGATTCCTTTCCCTTTCCCCACTTCCAACCAAACGCCCCCTTACTCTCCATTCTTGACTCTTGAGTTCTACTCTTTGTTAATCATTGATCAATCATTTTTATAAGCTAGCTGCATAAAAAGGCAAAAACCAAGAAATAAGTTATAAGTCATCATCTTCGAGATTATGGTCCCACCTATCCAACTCATCTTGAGCCATAAGCCTAATCTGTTCATAGGACAGGTAATTTGGTTAAATAACCTAGCTGCTAATTGCTTTTGCCACCCTAGCTAAACGATAGTTGGCCAGTGGTCACACCCAAATCCATGTCAATCGGTTATCAGCGTACCAAAGCTAAAAGCACTTACAAGAATAAATAAACGAGACGCTCCGAATCGCACTTTAGCTTAACAAACAAAATAAAATCAAGATAATCAAAGTAATATAACTATATAAGTAAAATTATATAATTAATAAGCATGTTGCACTTTTATACTGACACAACTACATGAAAGAGCTATTGCAATCCCTAACACCTGTTGCAATAGGTTTTAAAGTGTTACGTTATGACGCAGTCGGAATTATCAAAGGAAAAGCAAGCGCAATTCCTAGAGACTAACAAACAGATTACAAACAATAAATGCATCAAAACTCGGAATCCACCAGAAAAGAGTTAAACTCTCAAATATTATTATTAGAATAAAAGCTGCCTTCTAATGACGGCTAAAAACATTTAAATAGTCTAAGCAAAACCCTAAAACGAAAATTAACTAAAAGCAAAATCTAAAAATTATTAAAAGGCTATTTTCGGGCCCTAAACGAACTCAGATGGCTTCAAAAGTCTGTAGGTCATGTCATAGCGATGAGTCTTGCTCGTTGGCCCGTTTCCCTTTCCGAAAAGGTATTTTATTAAGCATTCTGACACCGGGAGCCTGACTAGTAGAAATCATTTCAGGCTTTTTCGATGATAGACTTCTTCGTCGAACCGTATAGCTAACCTTCCTACGTCACGTTAAGCCTATTATAAATGTAAAATAAATCGTCGAATTTCTTAAAAGAGTAAGAGAGTGAACTGTCATTTTTTTATTAGTACGAGACCAACTAAAGATATGAGTATATGACGTCTATATTGATCAATAACAAATAGGTAGAAGATTAAGAACTTTTTAATTGAAAAAAAATTCCAAAAGGAATGCAAGAAAAGCATAGAACTGTCTATAGGACTATTTAGAGCTCATTACATGTCATGAGAATGTAGTTTAGTTAAATACACATAGTTCTTCTTTGGCTCTGAAAATTCGAAATATATTTTGTCCTCTTTCTTTTTTTTTTTTTTTTTTCTGAGAGGATTTTGTCCTCTTAGTTGTTAGCCACATGTCTAGGACTTGTATACAACTTACATTACGCTATAATAATTAAAACAAAACTTTTAACACAACAAAATTATAATCAGGTTTGGATACACAAAAATATTGATTACTTGCGCAGCAATAATTAGGATAGAATATACCCTAAAAAATGGGAGTAACATTATTAACATGCATGAAATTGTTGGTTGGCATTCGGCCGAAGCTTCCATTTTTTACTTGTCAAAAATTGGTCCAAGTGGGTTGCAACATTCATTCTACTTGTAGAATTCAATGAATATCATCACTGTCTCTGTGTAGTTCTTTATAAGTTTTTCTTGCATAAGAACAGGCACCAACTCCATTTAGATAATATGCATGGAATATATTTTACAGCATCAAATCATTCAACTTAGACTTTAGCTTTCACATATATATTTATAATCGGGTGTGATAATTAGGGATGAATTATAAATAGTTTCGAGCTTAGAATGTCATATACCTCTTACAAAAATTTAAATCAATATTTAAGACAATTAAGTTTGGGTCATGATATGCTTAACTTGATTTTAGTTGTTCTAGATTATGAATCGGGTCAATTCGAATCAAGTCAATTATAGTTCGAGTTAGAATAAGTGTAGACACATAACCGTGTCTTCCCATTTAAGGATCCGATGATGAAACATACCGTGGTCTTAATTGGTCCGACCCAAGGGCAGAAGAGTCTGAAAAGCCATCCCAAAACTATTTCGAAAAGTGTTAAAGTCCTATTTTAAAGCCCAATTAATTATTCATGATAATTAATTGTATTTTGAGCCCAATCCTCTGAAAAGCCCAATTAATTATTTAATAATAATTAATTATTTTATTTTAATAAATAAATATTTGCAAAGATATTTTTTATAAGTTAAAATTAGATTTTATCCTGTAAAATCAGATATCCGTAGTTAAAAGATAAAAGAAATCTTTTAGAGCGCGTTTTTATCAAAAACTGTCAAAACGTGTCAAAAACAAGCTCTGCGCTGAGCGCAAGGCCTGCGCCGAGCGCACGTGTCCTGACACGTGGGCTTCCACGTATGCCGCGCCTAGCGCACAGCCTGTGCCAAGCGCACCAGAACTGCCACGTAGACTTCTGTTTCATGTAGAGTCCTGCGTCAAGCGCAGTTACGTTAACTGCGTGAGACGCGACTTTTCTTTCTTATCTTTTTTCAAAGCGCGTACCATGTGTACGCTTTTTACTGGGCATGCCGCGTCATACGCTTGACATGTTAGCCTGCGCCAGATGCAGCTGGCGCGTGAGGCGCAGTGTCGTTTTCCCTATAAATATGCCTGATTTTCGTACATATTTCAGGACGGATTTTTCACATAACACTCGACGAATACTTCACGAACACAATTACGAATTCTCTCTACGAACTACAAAATCCCCCTACAAAATTCACACCTTTCAAACACAAATATATTCAATCTACATACATTCAGATTTTCAGGCTTCACGATTGCTCGTCCCCAAGGTTGTCAATCTTGTAGACCCAAGCCACGGTATAATCCTGAGGGTCCTTGAATAAATTCTTTTTATATTGAAGTTACTAACTGTTTTCTTTCCTGATGTAGATCTTTAATTTAAAATCGTTCTACTGTATATATTCTAAACATTTTTCTTTCTTTTTATGTATTTTCATACATTATTATATGCTTGCCTGATTAATCTATACATTATTATATGATTGTCCTGCTTTATTGCTTTTATCACCCACATGTTATTTATTGCTAAACAAGACCTAAAGACTTGTTCTATATTAATCAGATTAATTTGGACAATCTGCTAGGAACCTTATAATATGATTCCATAATAACTTATCACAAAATAATTAGTCTTTTTATATGTTTCCTGAATCAATTTAGACTAAATATTTTTAGGGTGCTTAAAATATTATTTGATTATTCTTTGGCATAAAATCTGTTGTGAATCGATATTTAGTAGAGGCCAACTCTAGGCGAATGTGGTTCATTATGACTATATTCATACCCTCACCCTTGAACTCAATCTTTGGTTCACTTTGACCATCTATGGAGTCAAGACGGGGAAATGTACATTGGATAATTTGTCCCTACGGTTTCCCATATCCAATTAGGTTTATGATTCTTCCTACAAAGAATTATTGGCGACTTCTTTCAAAACAATTTTCAATAAAACCTTTACAGTGGGGTAGTCCAATCTAATACGTGATCACACCGCGTTGGCAAAATAAAAACACGCCTACAATTTGGCGACTTCATTGGGGAGGATTTTAAAAAAATTAATCTTTTTTTAAAATGAGTGGGTGAAACTTGAAAAATACGATTCATTCTCCTTTTATGCCTTTGAATAATATACTGTTTTGCATATGCATGGCTATTGTTCAGCCACCATAAGGACAATCTACCTTGCCTCATTAGCACATGTTCTATGTGTGAGGTCACCCCCGGGGGGTTTGCGCTTTGTCCTTCCAAAAAGCTTCCTGAGCGATAGTGTTGGATCTTAGTCATAAGCAAACCTACCCAACCATGGCATTGTTCTCTTGTTCCTGACTTGAGAACTGGAGTGCGTATTACACGTGGCCACCTCTTTAAGCAGGGGTACGAAGCGTAGGATCAATCTCTTAGTCATGGACCCTTTCAGCCTTAACCTAAACCTGACCAATAGTTGAATGTAGAACTAGACTTTAGGTTGAGAACTTTTGCATCCATGTTACCTGACATTTATGTGTGATTGCAATTTTTGCCTGCTAATATGCTTTGCGCCCGAAAATATTGCAAATCGCGTCTAAAATAAATCGTCGTTTTCGCCCGAATCTTCGTCAATTTATCAATACGCGTGCCACCGAGCATTGCGCTAAACGCATTAAGTTGCGCCTAGCGCAACGCACCTGCGCCAGACGCATAGACTGCGCGCCGCGCGCACCAGCTGCATGGCACGCAGTCTATTCATCCCATGCTTATTGATCTTTTGACCTTGGTTCGAGTCTAAGATAACAAGTTTGCGTCAACGTTATTTTGTTTGTTTGCATTCGCGTAGTACATGGTCATGCTAAGGGTCTCACCTAATTAAAAAAGGGTCTTTTCTTGCAAGGTCGAATCTATCCTAAAAAGTACACCTAAAATGGTCATTGTAGAGTTAGAGTTGTCATGCATGTCTACCTCTTCCCATTTCATCCCTGCTATCCCTGTCAATCTTACCTTACCATATTCAACGATTTCAAAAACTTACATTTTTCAAAATCAATCCTACACCTTCTTCTATTCTACCTTTTTCAAAAAGCATTTACTAATCATCATCATACCACGGCATTTCAAAAAAAAAATATTTTTCAAAATTAATCCATCATCTTTTCCTAACAAAAGATAAAAACAAGGGGTTCCTTTCAGAAACGAATTTCGAAAATTCTAAGCCCATTCTAAACACCTTCAATTCAATCCAATCAATCAAATCTAATTCACTTGCATTCATTCTTGGCCCATATACATTAGAGTCCATTTTGCATTCATAATAGGTCCTTCTAAATTTGAGTCCATGTATTCATATTAGGCCCGCAAGTATTAGAGTCCATCTTAGGCCCATATAAGTCTAATTCATGTCAAATCTAGGCCCATTTCTATCTTTATGTCAAGCCCAGTCTAAGGCTAATCCCAGTCTATTCCATTCCAAGTCTATTCCTAGTATATCTCCAATGTCAAGCCCATGTGCATCTCCCAGTCTAAGTCAAACCTATATGTCAATTCATATCCTAGGTCTAGTTTCCATCTCCATGTAAGCCCTAGTCAATCTTCGGTCTATAAAAATTCATTCTTAGGACTATAAAAGTTCATCCCTTAAAGTCTAGTCTGCTTGCTCACCCGTAAGTTCAAAGTCTAGCATTCCTTAAGTCCATAGACAATTTTCGAGTCTAGCCTGCTTAGTCTAATGTAAGTTCCGAAGTCTAGTTGTCTAGCCTGCTTGCTCACCCGTAAGTTCAAACTCTAGTTGCCTAGCCTGCTTGTCTTAAGTTAAGAGTCTAGTCTCCCTTATTGTCCAACCTTCCCCTAAGTCTAGCGAAGCTAGCATTCCGTAAGTCCACATAGGCAATTTTTGAGTCTAGCCTGCTTAGTTTGATGTAAGTTTCGAAGTCTAGTTGTCTAGCCTGCTTGCTCACTCGTAAGTTCAAAGTCTAGTTGCCTAACTCCGTTGCCTTAAGTTAAGAGTCTAGTCTCCCTTATTGGCCGCCCTTCCATAAAGTCTAGCCTACTTACTTACCCGTAAGTTCAAAGTCTAGTCTCTTCTATCATCACCAAAACCCAATCCAGCCGCTTGCATAGTCCGATCCCATCCATGTCTCGCATTTGCATATAGTTAAGGCCATGTCTCCATCATGGTCAAGTCCATACTAGTCCAAAACCTATAACCATTTCCATTTCCATTTCAAAATCATTTTCCATTTTCCATTCCCATTTAGCATTTCTCATTTCGAAAATCATTTCTTAAAACTTACAAGCAAGGTCCACTCGATTCTGTTCATGACCGGTCGAGAGATTATAACTTAAGAACGCTTAAAGGAGGAACAAAATGTGAGCCTACTTTAAAGCTCATCAATCGCACTATCACCACCCCGATTTCATTTAGAGTCATGAAGATTACTATTGACCGCCTTCATAATAGAGGCGCGATTACTTCCACAGGGTCTACCGCCTTCACAATAGAGGTGCGATCACTTCTGTAGGGTTACTCCAAACCCTACAGTTAAACGAAAATTCAAAAGGTGCAACCTACATTTCTACAGCAAATTCCAACGGAAGAATGAACATATGACATCTAGTGTTGGGTCCTACAAATGCACTATATAACATGGTCGATAATAGCAAACTTCTAATACTTGCTACAACGAGAATCAACATCACCAACAACCCCTTAGGCAGTGCATCAACAATTCAAAAGGGCATAGTCTTTTATTTCTGGTTTCCTAGGATGAGTCAGAGAGTCCTTACCCTGAGCCATTTCTGTCCTTTCCCATCGAGTCTATCTCACTATAGGACTTCATCTATTAGAGCCTTTCCATTTCCATTTCTTTTTATTTTCATTGGCCTTTCACCATCATTTATGCTTCGAGTTCGATGATGAAACTTGAATCACCTAATGAACTTGACTAATAGTAATAATAAAAATGATCTAATAATAATAAAAAAGAGAAAAATGAAAAAAAAGAGGACATACTTTGGGTCAGGAGTTATCACCTCTTTCCTCCATCATCCATAAACTATCATCTCTATTAGCCAAATAATCCATTCAAAATCAAAGCTCCACAAATATCCTTCAAACCTTCCAATACCCATAACCAAACTTCTGTGCAAGTCTTACTACATACAAAAAAGATCAATGCCAGGCAAAAATAAAAAAAAAGTGAAAAAAATAAAGTGCGAAAGGAAAAAGCAAAAGCAAAAGAAACGCACAAGATAAAAAGAAAAAAAGAATGCAAAAAAGAAAAAGCCAAAGGCAATGAAATAAAAAGTCAAGCTAGGGGGCTTGCACACAAGTTATACCCCTCATTCAAATCATTCAATTCATCTAACCTTTAATCCATATAATCCAAATCCATGATCCTCCATTAGCCCAACCAATTAAACCTTCATCGAAACCTCAAGCCTTAAACCTTCATCGAAACCTCAAGCCTTAAACCTTTCAACCTTTCATCAACACAAACTCCTTTTTCAAGGTATGTCCAAGCCCGCTAGGTTGAAAACCCGAAAGAGCGGCCTAGGCAAAAGTTAGGGCACAAAAAAAAGTTCAATCAGATCGGGAACTACGAATGGTCTGATTCCGCAAGGATACGTAGGAATCCTCATCTCGAGGTCCGACCGCTAAAATAAAAATAAATTAGTCAAGGTATAATGATTTGACTTTCTAGAGTTCAGGAGCATAATCTCTTTTTAGATCCCGACATAGACTCGAGTCTAAATCTAGCCTCGTTAAAGCCTTTTCCCACCTACATTCATTTGAGTAATAAATTTAAACCTTTATATTTTTTAATCCAAGCTCTCCTTTTCCCTGAAGGACTCTCCGACAATTCCATGGTTTCTGGCGATATTTGACTTTGCCTATAACAACTTCCCAAAGAAGAATCCCCAGCGACAACTTTCAACGTTCAAGACATGTCAACTACATTTCAATCGAGGCTCATAATGCCTAATTCAAAGCAAGCTCACCCAAAGTGGGGGCTTCCTATACGTGTGGTGGTTCCTCCAAATCAAACTCCCGAAGAGTTGTAATCCGCGGAACTCGTTTACGGATCCCGATTATTTACTAAAAACAGTTTTCGAAAACTATTTATTCTATCTAATTCTGATCATTCTATCTTTCTACCACGTGTACGCTTTTTACTAGGCATGCCGTGTCATACGCTTGACACATCAGCCTGCGCCAGACGCAGCTGGCGTGTGAGGCACAGTGTCATTTTCCCTATAAATAGGCCTGATTTCCGTACAGATTTCAGGACGGATTTTTTACATAACACTGGACGAATACTTTACGAACACAATTACAAATTCTCTCTACGAACTACAAAATCTCCTTACAAAATTCACACCTTTCAAACACAAATACATTCAATCTACATACATTCAGAATTTCAGGCTTCACGATTGCTCGTCCCCAAGGTTGTCAATCTTGCAGACCCAAGCCACGGTATAATCCTGAGGGTCCTTGAATAATTTTTTTTATATTGAAATTACTAACTGTTTTCTTTCCTGATGTAGATCTTTAATTTAAAATCGTTCTACTGTATGTTCTAAACCTTTTTCTTTCTTTTTATTTATTTTCATACATTATTATATGCTTGCTTGATTAATCTATACTTGATTTATATTAATTTTTGTTTGTTGTTTCGTCATGCTTTTTCATTTTTCTCGGTTTTTGAGTCTTTAGAACCAGGTGGTGTACCACGTTTTTGACGTGCTATTGACTCATTTCCAATTGCCTTATTGTCACTAGGAATTTCAATCTGTGGCGGGGCATTCTCAGCAGGTACATGTGACTTTGTCACTTTCTTAGTATCTGTGAATGCATCTGGCAATTGGTTTGCAATACTTTGCAAATAAACAATTTTCTTAACTTCTTGTTCACATGAATTTGTTCTCGGATCCATAAATGACATTTGCGATGCGTTCCATGTAATTTCTGTTTTTATGTTTTGTGGGTCCACTTTCTCTCCCCCCTAAGGATGGGAATACTGACTCATTAAAATGACAGTCGGCAGATCGAGCCGTAAATAAATCGCCAGTTGTTGGCTCTAAATATTTGATAATTGATGGAGATTCAAATCCAACATATATTCCCATCCTTCTTTGTGGACTTATTTTAGTACGTTGGGGCGGAGCAATAAGTACATGTACAACACACCCAAAAATTTTCAAATGTGAGACATTCGGTTCTCGACCAGATACTAATTGTAACGGTGAGAATTTGTAATAGATTGTCGGCCTTAATCTTATCAATGCTGCTGCATGTAATATAGCAGGACCCCAAGCAGAAGAGGGTAATTTTGATCTCATTATTAACGGTCTTGCAATTAATTGTAGTCTCTTGATTAGTGATTCAGCAAGACCATTTTGTGTATGTACATGAGGTACATGGTGCTCTACAACAATCCCAATAGACATGCAATAGTCATTAAAAGTTTGGGATGTAAATTCCCCAGCATTGTCTTGTAGACACCAAAATTTGAACCCCTTTTTCGGGTAAATAATGATTTTAAAAAAGAAATAAAAATAACGAAAACCGTCATGCATCGTGGAGCGCACGCTCCGTCAAATGCGTGTTTCGCCCCGGAGCGCGAGTTTCATTTCGTCGTACGGTTTTCCATTTTTGCGTATTGGTCGTGCGGTTTCGGCTTAGAAATATAATTTTCGTGAGTCGTAGTCAATAACTACCACCACCGTTTTAATAAAACGATTCGTAGTATAATCATGCTCGTCTTTATTAATTTGACGAGTTTTCGTTGATTGTCTTAAGTGATTCTTTCAAAAAACGAAAAAAACACGAGTCACAATTAGGCGTCGGGATTTTAATCGTATCCCAAAGCCGGTAGTAATTAGTTTTCCTGATGGTCAAGTCATTGTCCATTGGATAAAGAATAAGAATATATTTTTTATCTATTAATCACATCCTTTATCCATTAGTTAGAGAATAAGAATCATGAAAAGATGTGAGAATAAGAATCAAATCCCATGTGTAAGAGAAGGGGAATCCAGATTTTTTCCGAAAGAATCGAGTGTGCGCCAAGCACACAATCATGCGCTAGACGCATGATTGTGCGCCTAGCGCACAAGCATTCTTCGCGCCGCACGCAGCCTTGCGCCTAGCGTACGACACTGTGCCTAGCACAAGCTCCTGCGTTTGGCGCAGCGTCCTAATCAGTTTTATTTGCACGTTTTTCGATGCATTTTATTTACGTATTAGGATGTTTAGGGAAGAATATTTTCTGAAAATCTGATTTTGCTTCATTTATGAGAAAATCCAAAAAAGAATAAGAATATTTGTGTTTCCAAAGAGATTTGATGATGTCATTAGGGTGAGGTCATTAGAGTGATGTCATTAGGGTAATTAAGGATGTAGAAAATCAGATTTTTTAGGTGAAAAATCTGATTTTCTACCTCTTTGAAACCCTAGTTCACCTCCCTCATTTCTCTATAAATACCTTTTTTTTTCACTTCAAAACCAAGTTGAAAGGAATTCAACTTAATTTCACTACTTCTCTCATCTTCTCTACTCCTTTCCTCTAAAAAATCACACTTAAGAAAAGAAAGTAAAAGTTAGTAAGATAATTAGTAAGAAAAAAAGTTCATCAAAAGAAGGAAAAAACACAAAAAAAAGGGTTTAAGTTGGTAATTAAGAGGATTTAGAAACTCACTTAAAAGTTAAGAAAATCACAAAAAAGGTAGAAAAATTTGCAAAAAGGAAGTGCATCATTGAGATAGCAAGGTAAAGTTAAAACTCTTGTTATTTTGATTATCTTCTCAATCATCTACTAACTTTCTCCTTGTTTCTTCTTATCATTTTTTTTAACTTTGGAGTGATTTGGGTATGTGGAAGTCCTAATAGGTTCCCAACCTTAAATCACCCCACCTAGAATAGTCACCCCTAATGGGGTGACTCTTAGGAAACAATGTGATTATGTGATTTTTCCTTAATCAAGTTGTTATTCATCACCAAAAATGTTTTCATAAAAAATTCAAGACAAGTTGTGCATAAACATCTCCATAAAAAAAAATGAAAATGTGATGCTGTAATTATAATCAGTTTTAATTTCGTAATACATTTCATTTTTCGTCTGTATTATCAGAATAGTTTGTAGGATTTAATATTTTTCCTATGAAGTGCAAGATGTTTCCAGCAACTGAGCTTTGGAATTTCTTAAAAAGAAATTTCGTGTAAATTATTAAAAATCATACAACTTTGTTGTGCAAAACAGATTTTATCCAGTACCACATAAGTTTGTCTTGTTAATAAAGTTTAAAATAAAGACATTTGGATAAAACTAAAAACATCAAGTTTGAAGAAAACATCAGTAGCTTTTGAAAAATAGAAAAATCATGTTCATATGAATTTTATACAATTTTACGTCATTTTTACAACACCATTCATGTAAATCACTAAATTCCAGAAAACTGATTTTCCTTTCAATTAAGGAAATAAATAAAAAAGGATCTTAAAAGTGTTGAGTATTGTTAGCCAAGTACATTAAGGCAACAATTGCACTTAAATATGGTACTTCAGGACCAATAATTTCTTCGTTTCTTCTCGTGGTCTAAATGGATAATCTTTCACATTCAAGGAACGCACTATCATTGGAGAACTTATTGGGTGGGCATTGTCCATGAAAAAACGTTTCAGAATTTTTTCTGTATAGTTTGATTGATGGACAAAAATCCCATTTCTCAAATGTTCCATTTACAAGCCAAGGCAAAATTTATTCCTCCCGAGATCTTTCATTTCAAATTCTTTCATCAAGTACTTTGCAGTCACTTCGAGTTCTCTAGGAGTTCCAATAATATTCAAATCATCGACATAGACAGCAATGATGGCGAATCCTGTTTTGGATCGCTTAATGAAAACACAGGGACTGATTTGATTATTTTTGAATCCTTCTTTCAATAGGTATTCACTAAGACGATTATACCACATTCTTCCAGATTGTTTTAACCCGTAGAGTGACCATTTCAATTTTATTGAAAACATCTCTTTGGGCATGTGATAATCTGGTAGTTTTAGTCCATCGATTCCATTGTTTCTTTGTAGAAACATAATTAATTGAAGTTTCATTGTTGTCTATGCTTTCATGTTGCTTTTCTTCTGGAACATGTTTGTCTTTATCTTTGTTTTCATCATGAATTTCATCATGCTCCGTTGGAGGATTTATATTAATTTCGTTTGTTGTTTCGTCTTGCTTTTTCATTTTTCTCGGTTTTTGAGTCTTTAGACCCGGGTGGTCTACCACGTTTTCGACGTGCTATTGACTCATTTTCAATGGCCTTATTGTCACTAGGAATTTCAGTCCGTGCCGGGGCATTCTCAGCAGGTACATGTGACTTTTTCACTTTCTTAGTATCTGTGAATGCATCTGGCAATTGGTTTGCAATACTTTACAAATGAACAATTTTCTTAACTTCTTGTTCACATGAATTTGTTCTCGGATCCATAAATGACATTTGCGATGCGTTCCATGTAATTTTTGTTTTTATGTTTTGTGGGTCCACTTTCTCTCCCATAAGGATGGGAATACCGACTCATTAAAATGACAGTCGGCAAATCGAGCCGTAAATAAATCGCCAGTTGTTGGCTCTAAATATTTGATAATTGATGGAGATTCAAATCCAACATATATTACCATCCTTCTTTGTGGACTCATTTTTGTACGTTGGGGCGGAGCAATCGGTACATGTACAACGCACCCGAAATTTTTCAAATGTGAGACATTCGGTTCTCGACCAGATACTATCGTAACGGTGAGAATTTATGATAGGTTGTCGGCCTTAATCTTATCAATGCTGCTGCATGTAATATAGCATGACCCTAAGCAGAAGAGGGCAATTTTGATCTCATTATTAATGGTCTTGCAATTAATTGTAGTCTCTTGATTAGTGATTCAGTAAGACCATTTTGTGTATGTACATGAGGTACAGGGTGCTCTACAACAATCCCAATAGACATGCAATAGTCATTAAAAGTTTGGGATGTAAATTCCCCAGCATTGTCTTGTAGACACCAAAATTTGAACCCCTTTTTCGGGTAAATAATGATTTTAAAAAGAAATAAAATAACGAAAACCATCATGCATCGTGGAGCGTGCGCTCCGTCAAATGCGTGTTTCGCCCCGGAGCGCGAGTTTCATTTCGTCGTGTGGTTTTCCATTTTTGCATATTGGTCGTGCGGTTTCGGCTTAGAAACATAATTTCCGTGAGTCGTACTCAATAACTACAACCACCGTTTTAATAAAACGATTCGTAGTATAATCATGCTCGTCTTTATTAATTTGACGAGTTTTCGTTAATTGTCTTAAGTGACTCTTTCAAAAAACGAAAAAAACACGAGTCGCAATTAGGCGTCGGGATTATAATCGTATCCCAAAACCAGTAGTAATCAGTTCTCCTGATGGTCAAGTCATTGTCCATTGGATAAATAATAAGAAATTATTTTTTATCCATTAATCACATCCTTTATCCATTAGTTAGAGAATAAGAATCATGAAAAGATGTGAGAATAAGAATCAAATCCCATGTGTAAGAGAGGGGGAATCTGGATTTACACAACATTACACGCTCACATAATGGAGCACGTGGAGAATAACATGTCCAGAAGAAGAAGGTTAATTGCAGCAGCTATATTAGAAGAAATTATTTGAAGAAAAAGGTAAGAACTTTCAAGCGAAAAAGTCAATTATTACTTAGAAAGTTTTTATGGTAATTTCCTCTTTTATTCAACATACACATTATTGTAATTTTCATAGTGTGTGGGTGAGAGAAAATTCATAGAATATCCTTGTATTCAAGAGAGAGAAATAAAGAGAGAAGAGAAAAGACTTCGAGTGAAGTCAAGAGTGAGTGTCATCAGTTCAGGGGGAACCGAGTGACTGGGGAACAAGTTCCTAGAGGAACAGAGAATGTCCAATTATAGGTTGTACAAAAGAGAGTCTTTTGGCCTATTATATTAAAAAGAGTTTGAGTCAGAATCCCTCGTGGTCAAGGTTTTTTTCCCTATTTGGGCCTAGGAAGTTTTCTTTGTAAAAATCTCGTGTGCTTGTCTCTTTCTACTTTCAAGTTTGTTTTAATTCCGCATTACAAATCGAAAATTTCTCCTCAACTACAATTCCCCCCCTCTTTGTAGTTGGTCTAGTGTTCATACTAGAATAACAATTGGTATAAGAGCCTAGTACCTCCCGTAATCAACTAACACTCGAGGAGATTGTACGGAACAATGAACACGACGGGAGAAAAGTTGGATGAAGGGTATTCAACTCAACGCCCACCTATGTTCAATGGCAAACATTATCCATACTGGAAGAACTGTATGGAGATATTTATTAAAGCTGAAAATTACCAAGTATGGAAGGTAATTGAAATCGGTGACTTTGAAGTGACAAAGAAGAATGAGAAAGGGAAGCTGGTTCCTAAACCCCTTGCCGAATTTGACAAAGAGGACTTCGATAAAATGGAGATTAACAACATGGCCAAGAAGCTACTTCATTGCGGTCTTGGTCCCCATGAACACAATCGAGTCATGGGATGCAAGACTGCAAAGCAAATGTTGGAACTCCTTCAAATTACTCATGAAGGAACAAGCGAAGTGAAACGATAAAAGATCGATATGCTCATGCATAAGTACGAATTGTTTCACATGAAACAAAAGGAGCCTATTCAAGATATGCTCACTCGCTTCTCAAACATTATAAACGAACTTGAATCTCTGGGAAAGAAAATCTCTCCAGAGGAACAGGTCCATAAGGTACTAAGGAGTTTACCACAAGATGAAAAATGGATGGCCAAGACAACGACACTGTTGGAAACCAAGGACTTCACAACGTTCAACATTGAACAACTTGCTGGTTCCTTGATGACCCATGAGTTACACCTCGAAACTCATGAAACTGAATCATCAAAGCCTAAGGCTCTGGCCCTCAGGTCTGAGGAACAAGAAGACTCAGAAACTGATGATGAAGAAGCTGTAATGATTGTTAGAAGATTCAAGAAGTTCTTCAACAAGAACTACAAAGGAAAGGTTACCAAGAAACCAACGAAGCTAAGTTGTCACAAGTGTGGAGGCCTTGATCATTTCATCAAGGAATGTCCTCAATGGGAAAACGAGAAAGCTAAAGGAAGATACAAAGAGAAGGGCAAGGAACAACAAAGATCATTTTCGAAAAATGATATGAAGAGAGTCATGGTAGCAGCATGGGGAGAGTCTGACTCAGAGGAGGAGCAGGAACAAACTGAGGAAGATACTGCCCATCTATGTCTCATGGCAAATATCGGAGACAAAGTGGAACCATCAAACCCCAAGGTAAGTTTTAATACCATTGAAGAGGAACTTACAGAATTGAATAAAAGCCAATTAATAAAACTTTTACTAAAAACTTAGATGATTACAAGGATATATGTGCAAAAAGAGATCAATTAAATAATGCCTAGAAAATCACTAAGAATCATTCAAATTGGCTTAACTCACTAAAATGTGATACTGAAAAAAGATACTTTGAACTTTTTGACAAGAGTAGAGCTTATCAAGATGCATTTGAAAAGGTCAAAAATAAAAATTATCTTTTGAATTTGATACTGGCAGAATTGAAACTGTTTGTTCCTGAAGGAATAGTCCCTTCATCTAATACCAGAAATATTGCTGAAAATTTGAAAAACGATTATGAAAATATCTTTGAAGAGAATCGGGTATTAAAGAAGAAACTGGAATCCTCAAGGAACAAGCTTCCTGACCCAGTCACATGGATACAAAAGTATCAAAACAAAGGAAGAGAAGGTATAGGTTTCAATCACAAGAAGAGGAACAAAAAGAAAAAATATGTTGATCTGCCAAGTAGTAAAATATGTTCTTATTGTGGGAACAGTGGTCACATTGTGTCTGACTGTTCCACCAGAGAAGAACGTATTGAGAGGAACACGTATCTAATGAAACAGGTTTGGAAAATTAAGAAAGGTCAAGTCCAACAATGGAACCCAAGCTAGACGGGGTTCCTACCACTAACTAGTTTGCTATGGTACAGGCTGAAGTGAGGGGGAACAACTTGTGGTACCTCGATAGCGGTTGTTCTAAGCATATGACAGGAGATAGATCAAAATTTCTCTCACTTTCAGTCTTCAATGGAGGAACTGTGACCTTTGGAGACAATCTTACTGGAAACATTGTAGCAGTTGGTATGATTGGTAAATCTCAGTCACATTCCATAGATAATGTATTTTTGGTCGAGGGTTTAAAACATAGTATACTTAGTATATCTCAGTTTTGTGATAAGGAAAATACAGTGAAGTTTACTAATAAGTCTTGTGTAGTCAGCAATGAAAGTACATGAACCAAGATCCTTGAGGGAACGAGGAAAGGGAACACCTATATGGTTGACCTTGACCTTGTTCCTAGGAATAATCTCACATGCTTAAGTGTGATCGAATCTGATCCTTTTCTGTGGCACAAACGATGTGGTCATGCAAGCCTGTCCCTACTGCATAAACTAAGTAGGAAGGACTTGGTGGTTGGTCTACAAACAATTAATTCACTAAACCACGATGTTTGTGATTCATGTGTTAAACGCAAGCAAGTGAGATCCTCATTCAAATCCAAGAAAATGGTAAGCACACAAAGTCCATTAGAACTTCTTCACATGGACTTATGTGGCCCTGTACGCATTTAAAGCAGATCCGGTAAGAAATATGTATTAGTCATAGTAGATGATTTTTCGAGATACACATGGGTTATTTTTCTTCATAGTAAGGATGAAACGTTTGATGAATTTCTAACCTTTGCTAAAAAGATTCAAAGAACAAGTGGTTTTAAATTAAAGCATTTAAGATCTGACCATGGTACGGAGTTTGAAAACTCCAAGTTTGATGAATTTTGTAGCAATGAAGGTTTAGATCATAACTTTTCAGCTCCAAAAACACCACAAACGTAATGGTGTAGTCGAAAGGAAGAACCGGACTCTTGAGGATATGGCAAGGACGATGATTATTGCAAGCGGTCTTCCAAAGAATTTTTGGGCTGAAGCAGTGAACACGGCATGCTACATCATTAATCGTGTCATGCTAAGACCAATCACCATGAAGACTCCTTATGAGCTACTTAGAGGAAGAAAACCCAATATTTCTTATTTTCGTGTTTTTGGATGTAAATATTTTGTACATAACAATGGAAAGGACAACTTAGGAAAGTTTGATGCTAGAATTGATGAGGCTATTTTTCTAGGATATGCCTTAAGTAGTAAGGCTTATCGCGTCTACAATAAACGAACAATGTGTGTCGAGGAAAGTGTCCATGTTATTTTTGATGAGACTAACTCCCTGCAGGAACAGAGTCACGATGATAACTTTGAAATTGGTTTGACTCATCTTGATGAGTTTAATCAAAATGATGAGAAACTAATCCCCGCAGAAAGGAGAAGAAGCAAATCCCCGATCCCGATAACCATGGGTGCCTCGATTCCCTTAAGGAACAAGCTACGGGAGGAACGCATGAGGATCAAGGATCTCCCCGATCCAAAAGAAGATCAAATGAATCAATCACCTCAAAAAACTCAAGAAGCAACTAGGAGATTGGATCCAAAGCCTTGGAAACACCAAAATTCTCATCCTTTAGAATTGATAATAAGTGACATTGAAAAGGGAACTCAAACGAGATCCCAGTTGAAGATTTTTTGTGCTTTTCATGCTTTCTTATCCATGACAGAACCTAAGGACCATATGGAAGCACTCAAGGAGGTTGATTGGATCAACACTGTGCAAGAGGAGCTAAATGAGTTCCAGAGGAACAAGGTATGGCACCCGGAGACCAAACCAAAGAACCGTAAGGTCATAGGACTAAAATGGGTCTTCGAGAACAAGCTTGATGAGTATGGAACCGTGGTAAGGAACAAGGCCAGACTTGTTGCCAAAGGTTATAATCAACAAGAAGGTATTGATTTTCATGAAACCTTTGCTCCTGTTGCTAGAATAGAAGCAATTAGAATTTTGATTGCCTTTGCTGCCTTTATGGGATTTAAGTTGTACCAAATGGACGTCAAATGTGCATTTCTAAATGGTTTTTTAATTGAAGACGTCTATGTGGAACAACCTCCTGGATTTGAAAATCCAAAACTTCCAAATCAAGTCTATAAGCTTGATAAAGCTCTTTATAGGTTGAAACAAGCTCCTAGATCTTGGTATGAAAGGTTGTCAAAATTCCTACTTTCACATGATTTCATAAGAGGTAAAGTTGATAGAACCTTGTTCCTTCGATCAAAAGGAACATACATATTAGTAGTCCGCATTTATGTTGATGATATAATTTTCCAAGTGCTACTAATGATCTTCTTTGTAAGGAGTTTTGCCGATCTTATGAGGAGTGAATTCGAAATGAGCATGATGGGAGAGTTGAACTTCTTTTTGGGATTGCAAATCAAGCAAACTGAAAGAGGAACAATGATCCATCAACAAAAATATGTCAAGGAACTGCTCAAGAAATATGGACTGGAACACTAAAAAACCAACCACACTCCCATAGGAACAGGAACAAGGTTAAATAAAGATTCAAATGGTAAGTGCGTAAATGAGAAGCAATATCGAGGTATGATTGGTTCATTATTTACTTAACTGCAAGTAGACCCGATATTTCATTTAGTGTTGGTTTATGTGCTTTGCCCAATCAAATCCCAAAAAATCTCACTTAACAAATAGTTAAGAGAATTCTAAGGTACTTGAAAGGAAGCGATGACTTATGTTTGTTCTATCCTCGAAGTGATGTGTTTGACCTAGTAAGCTATTCGGATGCGGATTATGTCGGAGACTTGGTTAACCGCAAGAGCACATCGTGCATTGTCCAAGACCTAGGAAAAAGCTTGGTGTCATGGAGCTCAAAGAAGCGGAATATCGTTGCCTTATCCACAGCAGAGGCGTAGTATGTGGTCGCTCGCCGCATCTTGTTCCCGAGTCCTTTGGATCAAGCAACAAGTAAGAGATTTTGGCATTAAGTTTAAGTGTGTTCCTATCTATTGTGATAATACTAGTGCTATTTGTATCTCTAAGGATCCGGTTCATCATTCAAGGGTCAAGCATATTCACATTAGACATCATTTCCTTAAGAATAATGTAGAAAAAGGTCTTGTCCAAAGTCGAATTTTGTCCAACTCGAAAATCAAATAGCCGACATTTTAACTAAACCACTTCCTAGAGATAAATTCGAGAAAATTCGCTTAGAGCTAGGGATGATTAGAATTCATTGAGTGTGCTACTTCAAATAAAACCCTTAGTTACAAGATTACACTAAGTGGTCGCAAGAACATTTTGTGAATTTAATCACTCATTACACGTCATTGAAAAGGACTCACATTAGTCTTCATAATACTCCCCTTATTGTCCATGCATATACTTGAGTAAAAAATAGAAAGGTTGCTTGTACATATAGATTGAACATGTTACATGCATGAGTTCACACTTTCTACTCTTTTCTTTCTTTCCACGTAAATATTATCTTTAATTTCTCTTCTTCCATTTACTATTCTCTTTCATTCATCCCCCACAAATATTTTTTAATGGCAACGTTTCACCAACGTTAATGTACAAACCTATAACTAAAATCATTCACCGGATTTAAAGAAGGAAGGGAAAAGCCACATTTAATTCATCTTCACAATTCCCATAAATTCCGCCCCCAAATAAAAACCCATCAAATCAAACCAAAATTTACACGGCAATTAATCCCATTTACTCAAAAAACCATTACCTCTCGCAAAGCCGCCTTTCTCTCTCTCTCTCTACACAAATCTACCATCTTCATCTTCCTCACCTAAAACCCTAAATGGCTCCCCAAAAGAAAAACCTCTGAAGATACAAAAAAATTTCCGTGAAAAAATCTTCACCTCGGTGGATTATAACGAAAGCGAGAATGAATCTTCCAACTCAAATGAAGATTCTCTGGGTTCTCAAGCTAATTCAGCAGAAAATGAAGTACTCTCTCCAAAGAAAGAAGATGATTTGGATGATGCTGAAGCAGAGCATGAAAAGGAAATCTTGGTACCTACGAAAAGGGGTAAGAAATCAAAATCTTCTAAGTATATCATTGGGTTCTGTGTTGATTTCACCTGGTGCAAGAAAGTTAAGTGGAGTCAATTTCTTGATCTCGTTAAGTTTCAAAAATGGGTCAAAGTGTTGAGTTTTGATGAGGGTCTTTATGAGAGCGAGATGAGTGAATTTGTTACTAAGTTTGAAAATAACGAGGGTTTATGCATAAGTGTGGTCACTGGGAAATTGGTTAAGTTTAATGAAAAGAACTTAGGGGAATGGTTTGATGTACCTATTGAGGGGTACAAGGAATATGTGAAGGGAAGGGCTAATTTAAATGTGAATGAGGCTTCAAACGCTACTATTTTGAGTTACTTTGGGGGTAAAGAGTCACCAGTCCCTAGATCAGAAAGATCTCTCTCCTTTTCACAAATTTTAGTTTCACTTAGTTTGGCGCTTTATTCTGCCTAGGACTTCCAAGAGGACTCAAGCGAGCCTCATGGATCTTTCCTTGATGTTTTGCCTTGCTAAGAACATAAAAATAAACTTCCCTGCTTTAATGATTTCTCACCTTTCCTGTCACACCCCCAAAATTCTCTATTTCTAAAAACATATTTTAATATAAAAGCCTTGAGAAACTTGAGAGTATTACCGCCACGTGATAACGTCAAAGGCTTTATACCTAACTACTAACTGAACTTTAAACTAATGCAGCGGAATAACTGAAATAACTTCTCTTTATTGAAATAAACTTTATTATACAACTATATAACAATGGAAATAAGGAAATAAAATAACAACTCCTTGACTAATTATGATTCCTCACTAGCTCCCCCATATGAAGTATGCATCATATCAACTCCGTAAATTCTCGCTTCGCCAAAATAGGGTCATCACGGGGACAAAGCCATAAAAACAAAACAAACAAAACGCGTGTCGGTAAAAATACTGAGTACATGTATATGCGGAATATAAAAACACTTTATTTAATTAAACATTTGAAATATTTAATTTCGAAAAGCCTTCCTTGGATACTTGTAATACTTATATAATATAGAGTATATAACTTTAATAAAAATCCTTTTTCCTTGCCTAGGTACCTTTCCTAAAGTGTGCACACCCCCCCCAAGTTTAGTATTCCTTACTGAGTCTATTACGAGGGGTTACTACCTTGTCCACATGACTTATACAAAAAGTACATGGGTAAATAATATAATGGCTACCGTTCTTGCTAATAAATAACAAGCCGTTGCCTGGTTAAATAAATAATAGCTACCGTTCTTGCTAATAAATAACAAGTCGTTGCTTCTTTAATAATTGCGATCATAAAAGATCGTGTATCTAATAAAAATCCTTCGGAAATAATCCTCCTTCAAAAAGAATAATAATTCGTATAAACTTAGCCATATAAAGGCATAAATAAAATAACTCGGTCAAGGGGTAACCTTTGAAAAATAATAATAGTTCAAGAACACTCCTTTTTAAATATTTAAACATGCATTTAAATATCAAACTCCTTGTAAATTATATAAATATAGATTCAAAGATCAAACTTTATAATAATATTGAACTAAAGACATAATTCAAGTGCATAATAAAATTAATAAACATTCAAACATGTTCATACAAAACACATGTAGTTCATAATAAAACTTATAAAAACATGGACTTCAATCCAAAATATTTTCCTAAAAACATGATACTAAGGTTGCAAAATAATTATTAAAGATCTACATATACACGCACCTTGAAAATTAATAACTACTAGGGAAGAAGTGAAAGGGTAGGCTAAGAGGAAGAGAGAGTTTAAACTTGAGAAAAGAGATGTATTTCTCAAATTTGGTGTGAAAAATATGATGGGTGGAGACCCCTATTTATACTAGTTGGATAGGTAGAGTCGGAATAGGACTAGGAAACTAAAAGATGGATTTAACGAAAAAGATAAAATAATCTAGCTAAGATTTAGCTAATATTTACGATCATCCAATTAAGATTAGGGAAAGAGACAAATTATCCCACAAAACAAAATTCTAAAAAGTTAAATAATTTAAGAAGATAAGAAACAAAAGAAGAAGATATAAGTCTTCATAAATTTAACCCACTGCCGTGAGCTATGTGCCGGCAATTATTTTTTTTTTCTTTTTTTCGTTTTGTAAATCTTTTGTTTTTTTGAAATTTCTTTAAATCTTTTTCCTTTTTTTTAAATCTTTTGTAAATCTTTTGAAATCCCTTTTTGAATTTTCTTTTAAAATATTTTTATTTTATTAAACCAACTATTCGGATTAGAATTTGTGAACTTAGGCCCAATATATAATTTGGGCTAGAATTTATTTGAAAACCCCATAATATATCATAAAAGCCTATTTAAAACCTTTATAATTAATAATAAACCTCTTTAATAATTAAAATACTTTTAAAAATTATAATTAATAACTTACGAAAAATACGGAGTATTACAGACTACCTCCTTAAAAGAAGTTTCGTCCTCAAAACTTAAAGCAAGCAAACAAAAATAAAGCATGTAATTCACATATATCACAAAATTTTGTATCAAAGTAAGTTGGCTCATTTAATAACTCATAAAATAAGTCAAAATTAGGTCAAAAATAGCATTTTAAGTTAAAAGCGCGAAACTCTATCGCATTCTACCCCCTTAAAAGGAGTTACGCCCCCGTAACTCGCTAAGGCTTAAAATTTGACTTAAAATTATTTACCAAATTTGTAATGCAAACAATTAAGAATCGTTGCTGGAAATGTAATAATAAAATCACTAGAGAGATAATAACACTTCCAAAAATAACTTTTAAGCTTTTTTAAAAAAAATAACTTCTGTTTCAAGGTATTAATAATAGAAATAATTGTCTTCAATAATAGATCAACATAATAAAAAAAGTATTTAACTAAGTCAAAAAGGATAGTTTATGACAAACTGAAAAGTTTATAAAATTTGTATAGGAAAATTTTCCAAAATCAATAAAGAACTAATATTGATACTAAAACAAGTGTTGCTGAAAAACAACTTGAGGTGAATGCTAATATATTAAAAAAATGTTATAATATAGTGAGTAAAAGAAAATTATAAAACCTTTCGTAAGATTTACTTGAAAATATCATAATCAAACATGCCTTTTCTTTTATAAAAAAAAAAGTTTTTTCTCCTCAAAAAGCTTCACAAAACTCATGAAGAACTCACAATGAATATAAAAAAATTATCCTTGATCCTACTACAAATCAAAATCAAATCAATTCATCATTATTCACAAGCAAAACTTGTTAGTACATATACTAACACAACATATACTTGAAGACAAATAAACTTCCTTACTTAGGTCCTCAAAACTAAAACTCCTCGAAATTCATCTTCAATTTTTTCTTAAAGTACCATAATTAATACTCTCTCAAAATAGACAATAGTCAACTAGGACTTGAGATAGTAAATAAATAATCTTTTCCTAAAAATTCATACAATCTTGATTTCAATAAAATTAACTCCTTCACATAATATATACTCAATGCTTAAATTCATAAGACGAAAATACGACTACTATTTCCAAAATCAATTACCTTGAATGACTAGTTTCTTCCCTTTTCTCCTTTATTAAACTTTCGATTTTTTTTCTTTCCAAAAGTATATTTCTTCCACTATTAGAGACTTAGAGTCACTGAACTCCTTTATAATTAATATACCCAATCCGTTGTAACAAACATCAAGCAAGAGTTTAATACTACTCTCAAAAATAATACTTCTCTTGACACTTAATAATCCCCCAAAGTCAACTTAGCACACATTTAGAGAGTTCTAGTATCTTACTTCCACCTTTTAAAACAAAAAAAAAAAGATCTAAAGGAACCTATTAAAAATTCAAATATGGTCTTTCGTACTTTCTTTGCTTAACTATAACAATGATAACTCCTTTAAATATATTTGCAATTCAAAGATAGGGTAAGATTCCTTAATTAAATCAAACTTTTAATATGATATCTCATATACCTATAAGGTCCTCATAATATCCCTTATTTTGCCACCTTTTTAAGGTTGTAGCTATATCATTGCTATAATGGTATTGACTTTATCCATAAACAAAATATATAACTTATCTAAATCATGATAATTTGCCCAAACGAGTATAAATCATTGATCTCCTACTTCTACTTTCCACAAATCATAAATTTTTCCTTTCTTACTCATGTCACTATATATTAAAGATCACCCAACTGAATAAAACTTCAAATTACTATTTCACCATCCTTAGCACATATAATAATGTATTGTCTTCTTCACTCCTACTAAAAAGAAATAACTACTAAACTTCTTTCCTTCAAAGGAATAAATCAAGACACTCTTCACTTTTAATGAATCTAAAATAGTCAACTTGGCTTACTTTGAAGTCATAGGTTCTTGTAACACTTATAAATCAACAAAACAAACATATAAATCACTTTGCATGAATTAGATCACATGCATACATGTCATATAAGACGTTAAATAACCAAATTCATCTCGTAGAAAATATCCGTGCAAAAAAAAGTATGCCTTAAGAGATAGTAATATCACAACTTGCAGGTAGCTTCTTAATAATATGTCATGAAAGACAAAATAATAACTCAGTTCTTATAATAAACAATAAGCTCTTTCTTTTGCTTATGAAAAATACAAAGATTTTCATATTAACTTGACAATAAGTCACACTTCATTAAAATATATTCATAATAATCATATTGCTAATATAACAATAAATAACCAAACAATTCATATAAAAATTTCAATACTTCATAAAAAAAAATTTAGCTTTATAATTCGAAAAAAAAATATAGATATATAAGTAAAATATGAATTACACGTTGACAAAATAGTTAAAATAAAAATAAATCTGAACTGTAATTTGAAATGAATCGAAAAAGATTCAGAATTTCTAAAAAAAAATATTTCTTTTTCTCAAATTTTCGAAAAAAAAAACGTCTATCATCTTATTCTACTTATGCACATAAAATGCTAAAACTTTTCTTGCCAAAATTTTTTTTTTCAACCTTTTGTTTTTCCAAATATGTTTTATAATGAGTACTTGATTCATGACAAAGAATAGTCGGGCAAATGAATTTCCCAGGAAAGAGTTGGTTACACGCAACGTTGGTGAGAGCCCAAGCCTTTCCTTGCCAGAAACATTGCCAACCCAACTTATCCAAATCAATCGTTTTTCCTCAAATAATAAAATAGATTTTTATGCATATTTAATATAAATATGAAAAGAATGCGAAACTCTCTAACCTATATGCTCATCCTTAAGTCTACCCATTAATTTTAGATTCCAGTTTCATATCCCTAGACTTTTAAACTGATACCACTTTGTAACACCCCCAAATTTCTCTCTTTCTAAAAACATATTTTAATATAAAAGCCTTGAGAAACTTGAGAGTATTACCGCCACGTGATAACGTCAAAGGCTTTATACCTAACTACTAACCGAACTTTAAACTAATGCGGCGGAATAATCGAAATAACTTCTCTTTATTGAAATAAACTTTATTATACAACTATATAACAATGGAAATAAGGAAATAAAATAACAACTCCTTGACTAATTATGATTCCTCACTAGCTCCCCCATATGAAGTATGCATCATATCAACTCCGTAAATTTCGCTCGCTAAAATAGGGTCATCACGGGGACAAAGCCATAAAACAAAACAAACAAAACGCGTGTCGAAAAAATACTGAGTACATGTATATGCGGTATATAAAAACACTTAATTTAATTAAACATTTGAAATATTTAATTTCGAAAAGCCTTCCTTGGATACTTGTAATACTTATATAATATAGAGTATATAACTTTAATAAAAATCCTTTTTCCTTGCCTAGGTACCTTTCCTAAAGTGTGCACACCCCCCCCCCAAGTTTAGTATTCCTTACCGAGTCTATTACGAGGGGTTACTACCTTGTCCACATGACTTATACAAAAAGTACATGGGTAAATAATATAATGGCTACCGTTCTTGCTAATAAATAACAAGCCGTTGTCTGGTTAAATAAATAATAGCTACCGTTCTTGCAAATAAATAACAAGCCGTTGCTTCTTTAATAATTGCGATCATAAAAGATCGTGTATCTAATAAAAATCCTTCGGAAATAATCCTCCTTCAAAAAGAATAATAATTCGTATAAACTTAGCCATATAAAGGCATAAATAAAATAACTCGGTCAAGGGGTAACCTTTGAAAAATAATAATAGTTCAAGAACACTCCTTTTTAAATATTTAAACATGCATTTAAATATCAAACTCCTTGTAAATTATATAAATATAGATTCAAAGATCAAACTTTATAATAATATTGAACTAAAGACATAATTCAAGTGCATAATAAAATTAATAAACATTCAAACATGTTCATACAAAACACATGTAGTTCATAATAAACCTTATAAAAACATGGACTTCAATCCAAAATATTTTCCTAAAAACGTGATACTAAGGTTGCAAAATAATTATTAAAGATCTACATATACACGCACCTTGAAAATTAATAACTACTAGGGAAGAAGTGAAAGGGTAGGCTAAGAGGGAGAGATAGTTTAAACTTGAGAAAAGAGATGTATTTCTCAAATTTGGTGTGAAAAATATGATGGGTGGAGACCCCTATTTATACTAGTTGGATAGGTAGAGTCGGAATAGGACTAGGAAACTAAAAGATGGATTTAACGAAAAAGATAAAATAATCTAGCTAAGATTTAGCTAATATTTACGATCATCCAACTAAGATTAGGGAAAGAGATAAATTATCCCACAAAATAAAATTCTAAAAAGTTAAATAATTTAAGAAGATAAGAAACAAAAGAAGAAGATATAAGTCTTCATAAATTTAACCCACTGCCGTGAGCTATGCGCCGGCAATTAGTTTTTTTTTTTTTTTCGTTTTGTAAATCTTTTGTTTTTTTGAAATTTCTTTAAATCTTTTTCCTTTTTTTTAAATATTTTGTAAATCTTTTGAAATCCCTTTTTGAATTTTCTTTTAAAATATTTTTATTTTATTAAACCAACTATTCGGATTAGATTTGTGAACTCAGGCCTAATATATAATTTGGGCTAGAATTTATTTGAAAACCCCATAATATATCATAAAAGCCTATTTAAAACCTTTATAATTAATAATAAACCTCTTTAATAATTAAAATACTTTTAAAAATTATAATTAATAACTTACGAAAAATACGGAGTATTACATTTCCTACTACATCTCCCATAACACCAAAGTGGGGTATGCAAATCTGATTTCTGTTATCCTCAAGAAGAATCACATTAAACTCCCTTCCAGTACCTCTTTTGACCTAGAGCCTGATAATTATTTGACCAAGGAGACCTTGTCCAGGTTGTCTCTCAGGGTACAGGGTGGGATGTTAGACTTTGAGGTAGCAGAAACTAAGGGGAAGGTTGAAACTGGGGTCAAGAGGAAGTTTGAGGAGGAGGTCAGTGCTGAAGGACCTAGGTCAGTGAGGAAGAGCCAAAGAATTGCTGTGACCAAGGCTCCCAAGGAACAGGGTCGGGGTTACGTTCATATTGATCGCGGAGGAGGATGAAGCTCCTTCGGGATCAAGGACTGATTGATTTTCCCCTTCTCTCCACCACTTGGTCTTCATGGAATACTACATACATTTCAGGAGTCTCTGTCTCTCCTGCACACCAGAATCCAGGGTCTTGAAGCAAGGGTTGCCCGTGTTGATTTTCAGGAGGAGCAGATCCTAGCAGGAGTGCAGAGAGGAGAATCAGCTGTTCGGGAGAAGATTGACGCTGTGGTCGCTTCTTTCCTTGTTCGCCCAAAGCCCTCCAAGCCCTCCAATCCCTAATCGCCTTCCCTTCTACTTAATGTGATGAAACAATAATTTTTTTGGTTGGTTTGTATTAAAACAATGGTGACTTGTTACTATCTTTTATCACCCATTCCTTGTTGGTGATAAAATGTTTTGGTTTATATCTTTTCTTTTCTTACTTATCTTTCTTTTTCTTGTCTTCATCTTGAACTCAGTTTGTGCATTTTTCATAACTATGTGCTTTAATCTCATCTTCATATGCTCATTATAATGTTTGGATGGCTAATATTATTAGATGAGTGTTTGAGCTACTACGCATTGACATTGTTGTATATGATTCACTCTTAGAGTACCGCTGGGTACTTATTGTTTTTGATGATGACAAAAGGGGGAAGAAGTAGAGTGGCACATAAAAATTCAAATTATATTCTTCTTAGTTTCTAGGTGATGATTTTTGGATTTTTCTTTGCCTTATATTCAAGACTGATTTATGTTAGTTTAGTATTAGTTTTTCTCTGTTAGTTTAGGGCTAGATTTATTTTCTTAGTCTTTTGTTAGTTTTGTTAGTTTTACTTTTTAAAGTCATTAGCTCTTAATTCTTTTGCTTTCTTAGTCTTTTGTTAGTTTTGTTAGTTTTACTTTTTAAAGTCATTAGCTCTTAATTCTTTTGCTCTAGTTAGTTTATTTTTCTTATTTAGTTTTTATATGCCTTATATTTGCCATCATCAAAAAGGGAGAATATTGTTGTATTCCATGTTTTGATGATGCCAAATACTTAGGTTAATTTTACTATATAGTTTTTATTTAATGAAAATTATAAAATACCAAAAATAATGTAATGTTTAATTTTGCATTTATATCTTATGGAGAAAGATTAATTATTTAATCTAAGTCAAGATATTTATTTTATGCACTTTGAATTTTTTATAATATGGTATGTTTAATAGTCTAGTAACTTAGAATCTTTGAATAAAAGATTCTTTAATTAAGTTATTAGATATTTTTGTTGCAGTTGTTATGCGTGCAAAACAGTTGGAGATTGCGGTGCATAAAATGTGGAGCTAAGTCCTTAAAGCTCTCCAACTAACTCCTCCAAGCTGCGCATGAATTGCTGGAAGTTAGTTCACTAACGGATATGTAGAGTGGTTTATTTCCGTTGCACTAATCATGGAGAAAATGCAGCGAAAAGAGAGCCATGATCTCCACAACATTACACGCTCACATAATGGAGAACGTGGAGCATAACATGTCCAGAAGAAGAAGGTTAATTGCAGCAGCTATATAAGAAGAAATTATTTGAAGAAAAAGGCAAGAACTTTCAAGCGAAAAAGTCAATTATAACATAGAAAAAATTTCTTGTAATTTCCTCTTTTATTCAACATACACATTATTGTAATTTTGATAGTGTGTGGGTGAGAGAAAATTCATAGAATATCCTTGTATTCAAGAGAGAGAAATAAAGAGAGAAGGGAGAAGACTTCGAGTGAAGTCAAGAGTGAGTGTCATCAGTTCAGGAAAAACTGAGTGACTGGGGAACAAGTTCCTAGAGGAACAGAGAAGGTCCAGTTATAGGTTGTACAAAAGAGAGTCTTTTGGCCTATTATATTAAAGAGAGTTTGAGTCAAAATCCCTCGTGGTCAAGGTTTTTCTTCCTATTTGGGCCTAGAAAGTTTTCCTTGTAAAAATCTCGTGTGCTTGTCTCTTTCTACTTTCAAGTTTGTTTTAATTCCGCATTACAAATCGAAAATTTCTCCTCAACTACAATTCACCCCCTCTTATAGTTGGTCTAGTGTTCATACTAGAATAACAGTAAGAGAGGGGGAATTCGGATTTTTTCCGGAAGAATCGAGTGTGCGCCAAGCACACAATCATGCGCTAGACGCATGATTGTGCGCCTAGCGCACAAGCATTCTCTGCGCCAGACGCAGAGCCTTGCGCCTAGCGCACGTCACTGTGCCTAGCACAGGCTCCTGCGTTTGGCACAACGTCCTAATCAGTTTTGTTTGCACGTTTTTCGATGCATTTTGTTTACGTATTAGGATGTTTAGGGAAGAATATTTTCTGAAAATCTGATTTTGCTTCATTTATGAGAAAATCCAAAAAAGAATAAGAATATTTGTGTTTCCAAAGAGATTTGATGATGTCATTAGGGTGAGGTCATTAGAGTGATGTCATTAGGGTAATTAAGGATGAAGAAAATCAGATTTTTTAGGTGAAAATTCTGATTTTCTACCTCTTTGAAACCCTAGTTCACCTCCCTCATTTCTCTATAAATACCCTTTTTTTTCCACTTCAAAATCAAGTTGAAAGGAATTCAACTTAATTTCACTACTTCTCTCATCTTCTCTACTCATTTCCTCTAAAAAATCATACTTAAGAAAAGAAAGTAAATGTTAGTAAGATATTTATAAGAAAAGAAGTTCATCAAAAGAAGGAAAAAACACAAAAAAAGGTTTAAGTTGGTAATTAAGAGGATTTAGAAACTCACTTAAAAATTAAGAAAATCACAAAAATGGTAGAAAAATTAGCAAAAAGGAAGTGCATCATTGAGCTAGCAAGGTAAAGTTGAAACTCTTGTTATTTTGATTATCTTCTCAATCATCTACTAACTTTCTCCTTGTTTCTTCTTATCATTATTTTTTTAATCTTTGGAGTGATTTGGGTATGTGGAAGTCCTAATAGGTTCCCAACCTTAAATCACCCCACCTAGAATAGTCACCCTTAATGGGGTGACTCTTAGGAAACAATGCGATTATGTGATTATTCCTTAATCAAGTTGTTATTCATCACCAAAAATGATTTCATAAAAAATTCAAGACAAGTTGTGCATAAACATCTCCATAAAAAAACAAGAAAATGTGATGCTGTAATTATAATCAGTTTTAATTTCATAATACATTTCATTTTTCGTTTGTATTATCAGAATAGTTTGTAGGATTTAATATTTTTCCTATGAAGTGCAAGATGTTTCAAGAAACTAGACTTTGGAATTTATAAAAAACGAATTTCGTGTAAATAATTAAAAATCATACAACTTTGGTATGCAAAACTGATTTTATCCAGTACCACATAAGTTTGTCTTGTTAATAAAGTTTAAAATAAAGACATTTGGATAAAACTAAAAACATCAAGTTTGAAGAAAACATCAGTAGCTTTTCAAAAATATAAAAATCATGTTCATATGAATTTTATACAATTTTACGTCATTTTTACAAAAACCATTCATGTAAATCACTAAATTCCAGAAAACTAATTTTCCTTTCAATTAAAGAAATAAATAAAAAAGGGTCTTAAAAGTGTCCAATTCAAGTGAAAAATTCTATTATTGTTCTTCAAAGTGTCTAGAATGTTCATACCAAAATTCAATTCAAAATAAGTTCAACAAGTTGAATCTCAAAGAACAACTTCAATGAAGGTCCTGTTTTGATCAGTTTGAGTATAAAATTCACCATAATTCAAGTTATCACTAAAAACTTGTGAAATTTTGACACAACATAAAGAACTCACTGACCTATCCTTATATTTTATCAAATTCTCAATTTAACGCTTTATACAAAAAGTTATGATTTTTGTAAGTCAGCGCAAGAACAAAAGCAATCTGGAAAATGAAATAAATTGATTAAGTCAATTTTCATTCAAAATTTTGTTTTCTTTTCACACGAAAATATTAATTAAAAATCATGAAATTTTAAGTTTCTCCTAAAATGACTCATTTTATCATGTAAATTAAAATCAATGAAAATTATCATAAAAAAATCAAAATCAAAGAAGTTAATTAATCTTTAACTTTCACAAATTCACAAATAAACATGAATTCCAAAGCCCATTCAAGGAGGTGAAGATCAAGGAGCATCATGGTGAAGATCAAGATTGAAGATTTGTATGGATCATAGATTTTGTATATATTGTTGTAATAATAGTTTCTTTGTAAATAATTATTGCATCACTCAATTAGTAGAAAAAACATGGAGATGTTTATGCATAATTTTCATAAATAATTCTACAACTCTTTTTTAATAAAATGAGCAATCAATGTTATAAATTTTGCATGTTGGGCCAATATATCATAGTATATGAATTAAATGACCCAATCTCAATTAAGAGGAAAAATTGCAAATCTAAATAAGTTAAATTGTATGATGATCCATCTTACATTTTAGAAATGTGTTCTCCATATTCAAATGGATTAATCATATAATTTGACATAATTAGATTGGTAATTATAATCTCCAAATTGATTTTAGGCCATTTCACGTGTCTCACTTTAAATGGCCAAATTCCAATTAGCCAAACACAATCTCCCAAAGTTCGGTCTCAAATTGATAATTTCTCTCTAAATGATTAAACAATCTTCAATTGTGATTATTTCTCAAAAGCCTTCAATTAGGAAGCAAACTTCTTTTTCTAAGACCTCTTAAAAATCATAAGCGTGATCACTAATTAAGGTGGTTATTTCAATCCTTGATTAATCGCTAATTAGGGCGATTGACTCAATTTTTCATTTAATCACTAATTAGGGTGATTATCTCCAATCCTCGACTAATCGCTAATTAGAGCGGTTAACTCAAACTCTTCATTTAATCACTAATTAGAGTGATTATCTTAAACCTTGGTTGATCACTAATTAAGGCGATTAACTTAACCCTCTTTATTTAATCACTAATTAGAGTGATTATCTTAAACCTTAATAGTCGTTAATTAGGACGATTATTCGTCTTATTTAATCACTAATTAGAGTGATTATCTTAAACCTTAATAATCGTTAATTAGGACAATTATTTTTCTCATTTAATCACTAATTGGAGTGATTATCCTAAACCTTGAATAATTACCAATTAGGGTGATTACTTCCTAACCTTCATTGTTAATCACTAATCAAGGTGATTATCTTCCCTCTTAAAGTTTAGTCACTAATTAGGGTGATTATCTTAACCTCCATTTCTAATCACTAATTGAGTTGGTTATCTTAATCCTTCATATTTAATCACTAATTAAGGTGATTATCTTAACCTCATTTCAATCACTAATTGGAGTGATTACCTCATTTTCCAATAGATTTGTTTAATTCTAAAGGTGAGTTATTCATAATCTATTTTCTTTTCTTCCCCAATGGAATTGGCTATTTAGGGTGAGACATAAGATCGAACTACGATGGTTTTGATCCATGAGTGGATTCCAATCCCGCAATGATTGGTACGTAGTGCAACTTCAGTGCTCAAACCTACCATGTACAAATGATATATTGGTCCTAAATAAAAATGGTTGATGTGTATATGTGCAAATTATGTGATTTTCTTTCTTTTGAATAGCCATGATTACTTGAAAATGGAAAATAACGCATTTAGTAAGAGCCCGTTCTATAGAACGGAAGAGGAGACGAGTTCCAGACGTTCGCACCTCTTAACCTAAACCCCAAACCTTATCTCATGGTATGAAAGACTAATTTTCAAAAAAACCATATCCATATGAAGTCATCATCGTTTTAAATGATATTTCTTGAAATTGATTTTAAAACAAATTATTAAATAAATCTGTCCCTATTCATATATTAATAATGTAACACCCCAGAATTTCAAAGCGGAAAAGAAAGTAATAATAATAGTATTAATAGGACGATGGCGGAAACATCGTCTTCTGGGAATGTCACTACTACAAGAAATGCGTTTAAATAACTAAGTGATAAACAACATAAGTAAATAGTATAAATAAATTAAATTAATTAGAGTAATATCCATAAGATAAAACTAACTCTTCAACTAACTAAAAGTCTAGGCCTAAAACATCTAACATTTTAATGCTCACATATCAACCCGAACCCAAAACCAAAGAAGATTCCCATCAACATAACCTGCAAAATATATAACAACAATCCACAATCAGTGGGGAGTAACTAGCAGTTCTCCCAGAACAAAAAAAAAAAAATCAAAGCATGATTCAGACATAGATTAATAAGAAAGGAAATAATAAAGTCAAGTCAACTACAATATGCATCCACTTCCATATAACTCACAAATAACGCAAATGAATAATAAATAGCAAGTGAGTTGGATAAAAATAAATAAATCATCTCAAGAGTACTTTTATAAAAATAAAAGTTTAGGTAAAACAAGTTATTGAGTCAGAAACCGAACGCTAGTGAATCGCAATTCACTTCCTAAGGTTTGTCAGATCGCAATCTCCAGGTCAGTCTATGGGCTTACGTTCCCCACTGCCTGTGTCTAAGAATGGCCAAACTCCCGTCACGGGGTAGAACACGCGGAACTCCACGACCTCTCGGACGACAACAATTAGCCCAGGTGTACCCCTAGTTCGCAAACCAGGTGGTTAGCATGTTCTTCACCGGGGACTACATCTATCCCACCGGATATTCTTATCTCAAAAATAAAATCATAAATATCATCAAAGTATCATTCATCTCAAAAACATTCGTCAAAAGGGATGTCACCCGGCCTTATACCCATAATTCATCAAAAACAACTCTTCATAATTCCTCAAAACTAATAACCTACAAACTTACAACAAATGTCTCCAACAATAAACACCTTGAACATCTCTAAGCATCAACAATGATATTAAACTAGTTTTTACAGCACCAACAATTCAATCAAAAATACATCACCAATTAACTCCAAGGCCTATTGAATAAAAGAGTAGTAACAATTAATCATTTTTCTCATAAATCAAAATAAACATAATGATACCCAATAATACTTACTGCAACCTACTGAACATCAGCAACCAAGAACATAATAGATTACAAATTATTTCTGACTAACAAGCTCTCAAATAATTTAAAAGAGCATCCTCAATTTCACAACAAAAAACCCAATAATAATTATTAAACTAATAAGTTCGATCAGTAAAATCACGCAAAAATTATCATACCACCATAATGGCTCTACTAACATGGTACAAATTTTATTTCTAATTTTCGGACTCTAAAAGTATTTTTAAACGTTAATTTACAGATTACTCAATAAACCAATATAATAATTTAAAATATAAATAAACGCCCAAAAATTACCAAAAATTTACATAACATGAATAAACTCACGTAAATGCATAATATACAAAGAAATTAATTTTTTTGCCTCCAGGAATAATTTTCATGATTTATATACTGACAGAAACGATAATGCGAAAACAGATATATCAATTAAATAAACCGGTAAACAGTAGGAAAAAATTATTCTAAGGCATGGAATACATATTACACATATAACATGATCCACGAAAAATAATTTCAGCAATTTTAACATTTGTTTAATAATTATCATGCAAATAAGTCAAAAACGCACAAAACAGAGAATTATTTTTCTATATACAATATTCACACAGCATGCATCAAGTATATTCATGTCAAATTTCGTCAATAATTTCATTTAAAAAGTATTTTAAATAATTCCTAGCGTAATAATCTAATACCGAATAATACCGTAATCACTATTGTTCTAAGATAACTACTAGTTACCTGGAACGTCGGAGGAGAGTTGAGTATAAAGAAATACGAAAAATATGTGCAATCAAAGTCCTCCACGAACGAAAATTGTAGCAATAAGTCACTAGGCGTTTTCATCTTGAACGTTGAAAAAAAATCTCATTTCGCACTGCTCAGTTCCGACCATGATTCCCGGTGATCAAAAGTTTGGATTCTAAATCTCTCCGGTCAAAGTTAAGAACAAGATGGTGTAAACGTTTTGTCCAAATTTGAAGACGATCCAACGGTTAGATCTCCGGCTACGGTTATTTTCGTGATGGTGTGACAGGAAAAACCGGGTTGAACCTTTCTATTCCTTTCCTCTTCCTTTTCTCTCTTTCTTTTCTTGAAAACGGTGAGGGTTAAATGAGAATGATGCTGAACTTTTCTTAATAAAAATCAGAATTTTATGGCAAGGAAAAAATGAAGGGTTTAGGAGAAATGATTAGGGGGGTTATGGAGGTTACAAACTACCAAGAGTCATCAATTAAAAGAAATGAAATAAAAGAAGAGAAACTTCTTCCTTCTCCCTCCCCATAGCCGGCTGTCCAAGCCCAAGTACACCAAGATGATTTCGGCCCAAGTCATCAAAGGTCCGTCACGCGATAAATCGATAAATTCCTAAATCGCGCCTAAACTTTGAGAATACTTAATAATGAAAATAATTCTAATAAATTATATTATAAATATAAATATAATGCACACATTAGCACGCCATATAATAAAATAATAATTCGGCTCCCAAGATTATAAAGAATAAAAATCATTAATTTAGAGAAAATAATAGTTTTAGGGAAAACTTTTGCGAAAAACTAGGAGCAAAATTATGGGTTGTTACAAATAAGGTGGCGACTTTAAATTTTTCTAAAACTCATAGTCTAATGAGAGACTTTCGTGGGATTCAGACCGTTAATTAAGACAGTCAAAAATCGAATACCACAGGCTGACGACTTCACTGGGGACTCTACCTCCACTTGAGGTATAAGAGGTTTAAACCTGAGCAATGCGTTATTTTCCATGGCTATTCGCAATTTAATTTTTGTATATAGCATGCTTATGTGAAAATTACGTGTGCTTGGTAGTTTATCGATCCATGCACGTGCACTTTTTTTAACCATTTTCTTATTAGGTCTGATACCTCTGTCTATTGGCAAGGGTCAGAATTTTAGAATTACAAATTAATGAATTAAGGGCGTAAAACCCGCATCCGCGAGCTATTGCGACCAGACTGCGTCGGAGCGTCCACCCTCGATGGACACAATGGAAGTGACTCGATGCCACTTTAACATAATCTCTCCCTAAATGAATCACCTTTTAGTTGACTTTTAGGACACCAGGATCAATGCACAAATATCCTTTATTTATTTCAGTTATTGAATAATGTGAAAAAATTTCAAAAATTTCTTTCTCCGTTTTCAGTCGGTCAATATTTCAGTAATCATTAACTGTAGCTATATTGCTGCCGAAATGGTTATTGAAATATTAAGAGTATTCTTGTGTTATGTAAAAAAAAAAAAAGAGTGTGTACTCATCCATTTTCAAAAAAAAAAAACTCATATTTACTTCAAAATTCTTTTCATTCAAATTGGTTTTTCCAAAAACAAAATTGATTTCTAAAAAAATATATTGTTTTGAAGATATAATCCCAAAATAAAACAATAAATTTGAAAAAATGAAAAATGAAAAGAGTCGTAATCACGAGTTCAAAACGTGTCATGTTTAGGAATTATAACATATAGTCTAAAACACGAGAAGCCTAGTCTTTAAAAAAAAGAAAAAATTTGTGTCAAAAGGGATAATTGTTCTAAAAAAGGAAAAGATAAAGAAAAATTATGTCAAAAGGAATAATTATTTTCGAAAAAAAAGGGATTCTTCCATTTCATGCTAAAAAAAACATATAATGAAAAATTCATCAGTCATTGACTGACATTGTTAGTGTGTACATTTCAGGTACTTCACATAAAAAAAAGGGAAAACTAAAACTTGCATCATTTCACAATGTCTGATTCCGGAAAGCAAATCGATACTAAAGCTTCAGCAAAGGGCAAAGGCCGTTGGAGGTCTATTAATCAAATTTATGCAGAAGAATCTCTAGGAACCATGTACAGTCGTCTGAAAAGACAGGATCTTCTAGAAGCGAAGCATCACTGTTACACTTTGCCACCGCCAGGGGTTAACATGGGATTATACTGCAACTTTTGCCATCAGTATGGACACGAAACAGACCGGTGTGTTGACCTTCGGCATGCCATCCACCAGCTAATAGAAGATGGAAAAATTCCCATACCTCCATCATGGATGTCTCCAGTTGTGTCCTTCACTAAGGCTGATCTTCCCAAGGAACTGGATCCTCATCAAGCTTTATATATCACTTTGAAATGCAATGGGCGAGAATTGACCAATGTACTAATAGATGATGGATCGACACTTAATGTTTGCCCCAAAGGAACACTTTATGAGTTGGGATATAACAGCACGTTATTAAGCGAGGCCCGACACGGTATTGGGAGCATACAATAACTCTTTAGGGAAGGCAATAGGGACGATAAATCTTCAACTGAGGTATAAAGATTGGATTTGTAATGCGGATTTCACGGTCGTCGAAACTTTAACCTCATTCTCTTTGTTGTTGGGGCTACCATGGCTTCATGCGAACAAAGCTGTTGCCTCTCCTGCACACCGAAAACTTAAATGCCCAACGACTCGGGAACGATAACCATCAATGGGAATCCGACACGACCAAGAAGTATTACCCCCGCACCGCCAACTGTAGAAGATGAAACAGGTCCTCAGGATGGTTCCCTCAACCCATGCATGCTAAGGAGCAATGTTCCTTCAGTACCCCAAGGATCCAATTCAGAAGCTATTTACACTATCCTAATGACAATTGATCAACTCATCGCCTACGCCGATATTTCTGTGCTCAGAATATGCCAGTAGGACCTCTCAACACAGATCAGGCCGAAACCAATACCATGGCCATAACTTTGTCTGATAAAGATCTGCCTGATAACCCCACTCATTACAGCGCCTTGCACATCGCTGTCGATCACAATGCCAAACATATAAAAGGGGTAATGGTTGATAATGGAGCTTCCACCAATATTTGTCTTCTCAATACCCTTAATTGGCTAGGGTTTCCTCCTCCACAAGGAGAAGCCTCCATAGGAGCCATAGTTGCATATGATGGTTCAACACAAGAAATCATAGGATCAACAACCATAATCTTACGCATTGGGCCAGTCATACGAGAGGTCAATTTCATGATCGTTGATTGCGAAGCTCCTTTCACTCTGTTGTTAGGACGACCATGGCTCCACAAGAACCAAGCTATCATCTCAGCATTGCACCAAAAGATGAAGATGATAACTCCACATGGGGTAATCACAGTCCCAGGAGATATAACAATGGGGGTAGCAATGCAAAAATCCCGCACACCTCATATATGTCATTTAAATCATGAAGAGAACGACAATGGTCACACAGAGTAGGGGTGTAAGTTATTTGGTTAAAAACCGAAATCCAAACCAAACCAAATCGAATTTATAATTGGTTTGGTTTTTTTAAAAATCGGTTTGGTTTGGACTGAGAAAAAAATATTTTTTTTGGTTTTCGGTTTGGTTCGGTTTTAATTTTGGAAACCGAAAATAACCAAACCGAACCGAACATTCATATTTCTATACTTCAATTCTATATGGGCCGTTAATATAAGCCCATTTTTTGTTTTTAAAGTTGAAAACTTAAAACCCTAAGAACCACACTGTAAGCCGTCACTTACCCACTTCATTCCTCACTCTCCCTGCTTTTCTCTGTGTCCTCTACTCCACTCTGTCCTTACTCTCTCTCTCCTCCATTTCTTTCTTCCAGTTCACTTATCTCTCTTCATGTGGATCTCTCAGAATCTTTGCAAATGTAGTGGACTTCGAATTGAGAGTGCGAAATAGCCAAAGAAATGGGGTGTATAAGTCCGAAGAAGAAGAACTTAAGGATTTCATGTATTTATTTTTATCATTTTTCATTATTTTATTTATTTTTATCAATTACCTCTAGTTCTTGGACTTTTATTTTAAACATTGGTTGTGATTTAAGTAATTCTTTAATGTTTGAGGATTTGAACTTAATAATTTCGTAGTATTTGTAAGATTTGGGAAACAATTTTTTGCATCATAAAAGAATTTCGGTTTTTTCGGTTCAGTTTGGTTTTGGTTTTGTAATTTCGGTTTGGTTTGGTTTGGATTTGGACTTGAAATATGAAAACCGAATTAAATTCGTTTTGGTTCGGTTTTGCTCCAAAACCAAGTCGAAAACCGAACTTACACCCCTAACACAGAGATACCACCCCTCAAACTGGTAAAATACTACTTCTACTGGCCTAAACCCGAGGAGGATCTTGGTCAACCGAACTGGATACCAGACATGAGAGAAGTTAAGAGGGTTGAAAAGAAGTTCCATTGGCTCTTCAAAGAGTCCTGGGCAGTTCAGTGTGATGGAGAAGAGAGTCCAGCACACAACGTAGCTGCCATTCAATCTATCATGGAACCTTATATCTTCCTTGATGAAATTGATTATGAAACAAGAGCCTATTGCATGCTGGTGTGCAAGGCATGGTCATCATGGCTCCTCAGCCGAGAAGACAACCCTTTATATGTCAAGAAGAAAAAGGAAAGGTGGAGCAGACGTCTTCAGACGGGAGAACACATGGCATGGCGCCCAGCAAACTGAAATCTGAAAAGTTTGGGAAATATCTAAATCATTTATGTGCTTTTATATATTGTACTTTGTAGGTCGAGCTAAGTGCGGCTTGATCCCCTAAAAAAAAAATTCCAAAGTTGCATCTATCTTAGCTTTCTCTACTATGTAATGTACTAAGACTCTGTTTTTTTGGACTGAATAAACTTGAACTGAACTGAACTGAATTTGTCTGAACTGAACTGAACTGAATAAACCTGAACTGAACTGAATTGAATGAAAACTGTGAGAGGAAACTAACTGAACTGAACTGAATAAACCTGAACTGATCTGAACAGAATTGAATTTGTCTGAACTGAACTGAACTGAATTTTCATTAATTCAGTCCAAAAGAATAGAGCCTAAAAGGGGTACGTAGGCAACTCATTTTCTGAGTGTAGCTGCAAAAAAAAAATGTAAAAATTCATTTTTAATATGTCAGAACTACGTTGGGCCTGATTCTCCATTCAAAAAAAAAATCATCACAAGAAAAAAAAAACTTCTTCCCTAAATCCAAATCCACTTATGGGGATACGTAGGCAACCTTCGGGTGCAGCCCCTTTTGCATTTAATATTTTCTTTTATGGTTTCAATGCTTAGAAGCAATCAATACATGCAGATCACTACAAAGAAGAACGATATCGGGGGCATTATAATTTGCCAAAATGAGGACACAGGCCTCGTTATACCTCTTTTCTCTTATTTCTGTAGTAGCAAGAAATGGAAGGATATCACCAAATTGATTTTGAAAAATGTTTGTGTATTATCCCGAAAAAATACGAGTCTAAAAGTGGAAGTTTAAAATGTAAATAAAAAGGTCCAAGTCTAAAAAAAAAAAATAATAACAAATCAAAAAAATGTAATGAAAAATCCAAACAAATGATAAATTCAAGGTTTCACACCTTTTAATAAATGATAACTGAAATTGGGGTTAAAAGAAAAAATAATTTTCAAAGATATCATTTCTTTCATTCCCTGCACCAAAAAAAAAAGAAAGAGAAAAAGAAAAGAAGAAACAAAGTCTGGACAAACTTCTGTACTAACTCATCATCTCATTTCACAGGAACTCTGCCTGGGCCCGCTCAGGATCTAGGCTAATTCGCCGAAGTTCTGACCATAGTGAACGTTCTCTGTCAGTAATACTGTCATCCTTGTCTATACCAGTTGTATTCTCTGCTACGCGACTCAACAACATGTCTGAAATTCCGAACAACGAGCACCAACAGAACTCTACCCCTCCACCTGATCCAATGACTGAGCTCCGAGGGCTTGTCCAGGCCATGCTTGACCGACAGGTTAATATTGAACAAACTGTGTTGGGCATAATGCGCCAAAGCGCCTAGATGCCTCCTCCTCCTCCTCCGGAGTCGGAAGTAGCTTCACCTTTTCACCTTGAGCCTATGAACAATGAGAGAGAAATTCCCACTAAGCTCGAGGAAGAAGTGGTTAAGCTCAAGGAAGTTTTAAAAGGCATGACTAAGGCTGAACCATGGATGGACATTCATGGGTTAACACTTTTCCCAAAGGATTACCTCATGGTTTCAAGATGCCTAACCTAACAAAGTTTGATGGGACCGGCAGCCCTACCAATTTCCTGAAAATGTATGTAGGGGCAATGAGTCCCTGGGGAGTGGAAAAATCTTTGGTGGCCCAACTCTTTCAACAGTATTTAGATAGTGCTTTTGCACATTGGTTCCTCAACCTTGAAAATACAAAGAAATCCACTTGGGCTGACATAGTCAGAGAGTTCTTAAACCAGTACAAATATAATGAAGAAATTGATGTCACTAGAAGGGATCTGGAGACCACTTCTCAAAACCTTAATGAGACATTTTCTTCATTTATTACTCGGTGGAGAAACAAGGCCTCCAAAATGATGAGTAGGCCTAATGAGGAGGAACAAGCGCAAATGGTTGTGAAGAACCTTCTTCCTGTATATCAGAAGCATATGGCCTACCAATATTTCCCGACTTTCGAAGCTTTGATTGCTACGGGAACTTTAGTTGAGGACGATGTGAAAAGGGGAGACATCAAGAAAGATGAACCTACTGGCAACGCAACTTATAATACAAAGTTTGGAAATAACAAAAGAGCCCCAAACAATGATTCAACAGCTCCCAAGACCACTAATGCGATCCATGCCATTGGTGCATCTTCTGCATTCCAGTTACGGCCACAAAGGAAGTTTACCCCCTTAAACATGACTTATTCCCAAGCTCTCTCCAAGCTAAAAAAGGCCAATCTCATTCAACCCTTGAATCCACGTCCACCTCCTAAAAATCCTTACCCTGGTTATGACCCAAACCAAAACGTGAGTATCACCAAAGTCCAGGGGCATAATCTTGAAAGCCGCACGACTCTAAAGCATCAAATTCAAAACCTTATGGATGATGGAAAGCTCTCTTTAGGATCCATTTCCAGTAAACCAAACGACTCTCAGCCCAACATCAGAAAAAACCTCCTTCCTAATCATAAGACCTCATTTGCCATTAATGCCATCTCAGCTGCTTCAGATGGATGCGATCCAATCTAGTTAATCCGCAAGACAATTCCTCAAATGTATGAAATACCAATAGCCGTAGGATACAAGTGCCTGGTCTATGACTATTCCACTCAAGAAAAAGTCAAAATGATGCCTTATAAAGACCCGGTTTCACTCTCAACAAAGATCCATTCTCGACATGTGTGGAACTTTGGATTGTGACGGTGCCTTCTTCATTTTGGACTCTGATGCTGATGAAGATGCCTCTTCAGCCTTGACAATCGTGGAGAAAAGCACTGGAGGACATTCCACCACTCCAAATACATACCGGCGCCCCATCTGCCTCGATGATCTTAGTGATGAGGAGTATGTGGATATCTCTCATTTGACTAGAGCAGGCCACCATTTTAAATCATCCCATTTGGAGGATGAAAATCCTTTGGAGGTGCCGAGGAGGAAAGAAAAGGACAAGGAGCCAATGACAGAGGATAGTAACAAGGAAGATGATGCTATCAAGCGCATGAAAGAAGTAAATGCTAATGTTTCCATCGGAAATTGTTAATGTATTCCCGACCTCATAGGGCACTGTTCTAAAGCATCTCAATGAAGCCTCTGTAAGCTCTTCCATAACACCTGACCAAATGGTGGGGCTCATTCATGGGGTAGATCGAACTCTCATGTTCACAGATAATGATCTCCCTGACAATATCAACCACAACAATTCATTGCACATCACTATACGCTGTAATGGATGGGAGATACCTAGGGTGTTGATCGACAATGGATTTGCAATCAATGTTTGCCCTCTGCGTGTGCTAACGAGACTTGGGTATTCAAAAGAAGATCTGGTACCATCCAACCAGGTGGTCAGAGCATATGATAATGCCAAGAGGGAAGTACTGGGTTTAATCAGTCTCCTCATTGAATGTGGCCCCGTGGCAAGGAAGGTGGAATTCATGGTCATTGATATTCAAGCCTGTTTTAACTTCTTATTAGGAAGACCATGGATGCATGAGAATAGAGCAGTGGCTTCTACTTTACACCAAAAGGTAAAGCTTCTCACCGATCGGTGCTCGTGACTATTTCTGGTGATCCAGAAATTATGACCATCTCCAACACCGGAAAATCTGTATTGTATTTGAACGAAGTAGAGGGCACTAGGTTGGATGGTTTCACTATCCACTATATTCTAGCAGCACCTGAAAATTCATGGATGAATGAGGTTCCAGCTGACCACACCAGATGAAAGTGATGAAGAAACGGAACCGAGAATATAGTGAAGATGACGAGGAAGAAATAGGAGTTCCGAGCATCGGCACTCATAATACGTCTGTTGAAGCACCGGAGGAATCTTGTGTCGGTAATCCTCAAAATGATGATAATGAGTCAAAGAAGAGATCTAGAACTGACGATTTTGACCTGGACTTTAATGTAGTATGCCCTGTTCCAGAGGTTCACACTGAGTCACTGATTCTCTTTCCAGGATATCAACATGAAGATCACTATCGCGAATTGCCACATTTCAGAAAATTTAATGGGAACGGTGATCCTTTTGTCCTCTTAGTTGGCTTTGTGAATGCCTTGCACCCCTGGGGCATACCAGAGGAAGATTACCCCATGCTCTTTGACAAGAGTTTAGAAGGACCAGCTCTGGATTAGTACTATTCTTCAGATTGTGTAGATAGAGCTAGTTGGGAAAATCCTAGCCAAGCCTTTGTTAATTGGGCTCTCGAGCATAAACAGACTGATGTCAAGAAGTTGAAGCTAGTCACTTTGCATCAGAGTGCCTTAGAAACTTTTTCGCACTTTTGTTCGAGATGCACTCATATCCGCACACAGCTTCGTTTCCATATTACCGATCGAGAGTTCATGCTCATATTGCTGCGAAACCTGAACGATTTCTATTATCGCCACATGGTTACTATCAAGTACACCTCCCTCAGCCACATGGAACAACATGGCTTTGACATCGATGCTCTGAAATTGTAAGAAAAACGATCTCGGGAAGATCTTGAAATTCCCAACACAAATCCAAGGGTATATGCTAAGATAGATGAACCATTGAGTATGGTGTATGATCGTCTTCGGAGCCAAGGTATAATCCAAGCCTCAGCATATGTGTACTGTTTACCTCTTCCTGGAACAGACATGAGCAAACTCTGCACTTATTGTCGCCAATTTGGACATGAAACTGATCGATGCCATGATCTTTATTACAAAGTTCAAAACCGGTTGATCGAGGCATCATTAGTCCAACCCATAAGGAAGTGCCCGCAAGGAAAGTGTCGGCACGCCCTCAACCTCAATCCCAAGTTGATATCTTCCGCAAATTAGTCGAGCAAGGTCGGATACATCCACTTCCAAGACTCCCGGTGCGCAAGTCCCGTAGGATCGGATCTCCACAAGTACGCCAATATCACGGTTGCATGGTCATGACACAAACCAATGTCACGCTCTCAGCTATCGCATCAAGCAGATCACCAACATAGCTCTTGTCTACAGCAAAGCTACTTGATCGTCTCACAGAAAGAAAAAATCTGCGGTAAAAGTCCTGTAGGGGGTTAACCCATAAAAAAAAGGCCAAAAAAAAATTCTTTCAGCTCGTTAGTATCAGAGAACTACGTGCAGCTTGAATCCCCATTATCACGTACACTTGCCTTTGTGAGATCACTCCACCTATGTAACACCCGGGGTACGTAGGTAGCTCGATATGAGTGCATTGCTTTATTAAATAAAAAACTTTAGTTCTTGCTAAAATAACGAACTACGCCGAGTCCGATTCCCCATAAAATGCACCCGAAGCAACGGGGATATGTAGGCAGCCTTCGGGTTCGACTCAAATGTATTAACCATTGTATTTCGGGCAATGTGATCGAACTCAAGATGCAAGTCATCATAGGAACAATTTCGGGAATCTTTGAATTGACACATCAATGGGGATACAGGCCCTAATCTCTATATTTTCTGTCTTTGTTCAATACTAAAACAGGGAATGGAAGAATGAAAAAAAACATTTATTATCAACCCCAATGACAGTAAAATCATTCAAGAGGGTCAAAATAAAAAATAAAAAAAAATAAAATTGTAAAGGTGGACCATTCCATTCAAAATATGGCGAAATCATTTTTGAAAATTTTCCTTATTCTGCAATGCATTCTGCAATATGTAGCTTTCTTCTCTTTTCTTTTAATTCTTTTTTCTCTACCTGTAGGTCCGAAAAGAAGAAATTTGTCCCTTCTCTAAGGATGATCAATTACCATCAGAAAACAAACACCTCAGCCATATCCACAAATGCGGTCAAAGAGCCTGTAGGGTTTGTCATGCAACCTCTGTCCAAAGGATTTCAAATCATGATAAAGATGGGTTATACTCAAGGAACCGGATTAAGGCGTGATGGTAGGGGAATAAAGCAACCAATCCCCATAGTAGACAAGCAAAACTGACATGGGTTAGGATATGATCCGGGCAGCACTTCTCACAACATCAAAAAACCTTCTTTTACCCTCAACGGCCAGTTCATCCTGCAAGGAGATACTGAGCTGTACTATGAGTTTCCAGAACCTTGGCTTGGTAGGAAGGAACATAAGATTTTACCGGGATTGGAGATATTTTTCGATGAGACTAGAAATCTGGACTTAATCAAAAGTTGGTTTAAAACAAAAAATGAAAAAAAGAAAATGATTAGGTGGATAATCTGAAGCATGGAGTCTTTAGAAAACTTTTCACTTCTGAGTCCTCTGAGGAAGAGGATTTTAACCCGATGTCTTTCATGATACCTTTTGGCAAAAGCATTGAACATAAGTGGAATATTGAGTGTCAGGCAAAAGACTAGCCTATAGAATTTAAAATATTTTTAGGAAACCATCCTCCACATCCATCTCATGAAAAAACCTTTTCACCCCTTTCAGATGGATATCATACTGATAGCTCATCTTCCAGCCAATCTACCTTGCATACCCAGTCAGAAGACTCTGATAGTGAGGAAATTGAATGTGAACCTTTATCTAAGTACATTTGCATGCAAGATGTTATCTCTGACAGTGAATTTAATAATGATGAATCACTTGATATGACGGAAACATATATAAAACCCATGGAAGAGTCCATTGTAATTAATATTGGTACAAGAAAATGCTATAAAAGAAGTCAAAATAGGTTCATCCCTCTCCCCCAACTGAACAGACTGTGTTTATTGCATTGTTAAAAGAGTATGTAGATATGTTTGCATAGTCTTATGTTGATATGCCTGGCGTTAATAGAGAAATTGCGGAACATCGCATTTCGTTACATCCTGAGAGCAAGACTAAGCAGCAAAAGCTCCGCCGAATGAAGCCAGATTTTAGCTTGAAAACAGCTTGATGCCAAATTCATTCAAGCTGTAAAGCATCCGAGTTGGCTCGCTAATATAGTGGTTGTACCCAAAAAGGATGGGAGAGTTCGTGTATGCATTGATTTTCGAGATTTGAATGCTGCATCACCAAAAGATTGCTTTCCCCTACCCCACATCGATGTTCTCGTGGATAGTACAACCGGTCATGCAATATTTTCCTTCATGGATGGATTCTCAGGGTATAATCAAATACTCATGGCCCAAGAAGACATGACAAAGACATCTTTCATCACTCCGTGAGGCACTTTCTGTTACCAAGTTATGCCTTTTGGTCGCAAGGATGCTTGGGAGCCACGTATCAAAAGGGTCAGACCACTATCCTTCATGACCTCATCCACGACATTGTGGAGGTCTATGTAGATGACATGATTGTGAAAAGTGAAGATCGTGAGGGGCATATTCCTGCACTAAGGTCCTTCTTTGAAAGAATCAGGAAGTACAATCTAAGGCTAAACCCTAAAAAGTGTGTATTTGGCGTCACTTCAGGGAAGTTGTTGGATTTCATTGTCAGTCAAGACGGCATCAAAGTGGACTCTGAAAAGGTAAAATCAATTCAAGGGTTACCTCCTCCAAAAACAGAAAAAGAAGTTAGAGGATTTCTCGGCAGAATTCAATATATCAGCAGGTTCATCTCACAACTCATTGTGAGGTGTGAACCCATATTTGAGCTGCTCAGAAAAGGGGCATCCCATGAGTGGAACGAGGAATGTCAGGAAGCTTTTGATTCCATGAAAGAGTATCTTTCAAATCCACTTGTTCTAATGTCGCCTAGACCAGGGGAACCTCTGATTTTGTACCTCACTATTACAGAAACGGCTATGGGAGCTCTCTTAGCCCAATATCAAGAAGGAACAAAGAAGGAAGTGGCCATATACTATCTCAGTAAGAAATTTCTGGAGTATGAGACAAGATATACCCCATTGGAAAAAGCATGTACTTCCTTGGTCTATGCCATAAAGAAGTTGAGGCATCACCTCCAAGCTCATACCACCTATCTGATTTCAAGACTTGATCCAATCAAGTATCTATTTGAAAAACCCATTCTTAGTGAAAGATTAGCAAGATGGCATGCTATGCTTTCTGAGTTTGATATACAATGTGTCAGCCAGAATTCTGTTAAAGGAAGGGCCATATCTGAAGCCTTAGCGGAAGGACCAGTGTCAGGAGATGAATATGATGATGCATTCCCTGATGTACTTATGCTTCATTGACAATCCACAATGGTGCATGTATTTTGATGGAGCTTCTAATAGAAGAGGTAATAGAGCAGGGGTTTTGTTAGTAGATCCTGATGGAGTCCATATTCCGTTTGCTGTTAAGCTGGATTTCCCAACAACAAATAATACAACTGAGTACGAAGCCTGCATATATGGAGTAAAGGCCGCCTTGGTAGCAGGGGCAAAACATCTCACTGTATATGGAGATTCTAATCTCATCATATCTCAAACAATAGGAATTTGAAGGGTTAGAGATGAGAGACTTCAACTCTACACAGAGTACCTTCAAGAATTGATCCCTTATTTTGATGATATCAGCTTCAAACATCTTCCTCGAGAACAAAATAGTTTCACTGATGCTTTAGCCAATCTCATTGTTAATTTAACATGGGAAAATGGTACAAAGATCCAGTCGGTTTTAATTGAAGAAAGGAAGGGACCTACAAGTGATCGGTAGCACAAATTGTCTCCACACCGGCTCGACAAGATGATGATGATGTCACGGTCTAAGGATATCAAGAATTTTCGGAAACAATGCAATATCCAGAGGGAAGTGACAAGAAGGACCGCATAGCCATCGGAAGGCTAGCTGCTCATTTTCTCATACTAAAAGGCAGACTATATCACAAAGGGTTTGATGGTACTCTGCAACTCTGCGTGAATGACAGAGAAAAGCAAGCCGCCATGGAAGAAGTTCATGGAGGAAAATGTGGACCCCATATGAAAGGAAGGATGCTGGCTCGTAAAATTTTATGAGCGGCTTTTTATTGGAGTACTCTAGAAGGTGATTGCATCATCTTTGTCCGCGCCTGCAAGCAATGTCAGATATTTGCTAACCTCAATCATATGCCACCTGTGTCACTACATAATATGACCTCTCCTTGGCCATTTTCGAGTTGGGGCATAGACATAATCGGACAAATTCATCCGAAAGGTTCAAATGGGCATCAATATATTCTTGTAGCAATTGATTACTTTTCGAAGTGGGTTGAAGCTGCATCATTTTCAAAGCTAGGGGCAAAGCAAGTCTCGAAATTTGTGATTAACAACATTATCGTCGGTTATGGCATACCTTTTGAAATCATCTCTGATAATAGATCACAATTTGAGGGTCATCTGAATACAACTCTCACAATATATGCAATCAAGCATCATCAGTCCTCACCTTATCGTCCCCAAACAAATGGAGCGGTGGAAGCAGCCAATAAGACAATCAAAACTATTATCGCCAAGATGACTAAGAAGACTAGGGAATGGCATGACAAACTCCCATATGCCCTTTGGGGGTATAGAATATCAATCAGAACTCCAACAAGAACAACCCCGTATTCTTTGGTTTACGGGATGGAGCCAGTCCTACCGGTTGAGGTGGAGATACAGTCTCTCAGGGTCATAGCAGAAAGTGAAATCTCAAAAGACCAATGGTACAAAACTCGTTATGATGAGCTTGCATTTGCAGATGAGCGCCGACTACAAGCATTGCATAACATTCAATTCTATCAGCGGAGAATTACTCGTGTATTTAACAAAAGGGTTCGAGATAGAGACATTCAGGAATGTGATCTAGTCTTAAAGGAAAATAGAACTCCGTTGCATGATCCTAGGGGAAAATTCAAGCCTAACTGGTCTGGGCCATTCGAAGTAAAGCATGTCACCACGGCTGGAGAAGTAAAGCTAATGGATTTTGATGGGAATGAATTCACCCATTTCACTAATCTTGATCAATTGAAGAAATATTACGCTTAGGCATCAAAGTAATTGTAATGGTCTTAGTCAAGTAACCAAGCAGTTTGGAGTTTTGTATCCTATCTAGGTATTCTTAATAAACACGCCATGTGTTTCTAGATATTCATATAATGTATGCAAAAAAAAAGAAAAAAAGAGCGAAAAAAACGGAAAAAAAGGAAAAAAGAAGAAAAAAGGAGAAAAAGAAAAATGATGAAAGGTGCTTTTGATTGTTAAGGTTTTATATGTTATGCTTTTATGTGTCATATGATTGATTAATTATGATTTGCATGTCATATTTAATGTTAAAGTGTGCACGTGTTTAGAATTGTGTTCACATTGAATTTCTCAAAGCAGATAATTCTCACAAACAGATCTTTTTATTCATCCCAACTGGGGTACTTCATTTCATACATAAAAAGACATAAAACCTTCATTTCCTACAAACTCAAAAAAAAAGAGAAAATAAAAATAAAAAAAGAAAATAAAAAATATAAAAAACCATTATGGAATTAAACATGATATTTCTCTCAAACCCTTCTCCTCTTCATGGTAGGCCCGTCTGAATCATTGTCTTGACCAATATCCGCCAGAAGCCATTGAAGGTAATCTTCATCAATCAGTGGAAAGTGAGGTTCAGGTAGCGTTGATATAATTTTAGCTCCCTGCCATATTGTAGGCATTCTCTGAATACCACTCATATCAGCCTCATAAGTGGTACAAGGTGGAAGAATCTGGAGGGCAGGAATGTGATGTTGCCTCCAACCAATTTGCCTTAGACACCTCCATGGAAGGTAGAAAGTGACCTGGCAAAGCCCCGGTAGTTGTACACCTCTACGACCAGAATTGCAATATACAATTGCACTAATGCCAAGGTGGCTTGTGACCCACTTTATGTCTTGCTGCAGAAAAAATCCTCCCACCCACCATTTTTGCTAAGCTGATAGAAGAAAGGAAGAAGACCTCTCTCCCGGACATGACTAGTTTTGTAAGTAAGACCCTTGTAGGGTTTCATGAGAGAAATTTTTTTCAATAACCATAAATGAAGGGCTAATGGACATCCCTTCACAAAACTTTAGGGTTTTCTTTTGAGTTCATCTAAGCCAAGAAACATTTTCCCCAAAATAAGTGATCCAAGACGACCCCCACTAACAATTTGAGGAATAAGTGAAAGACACCGAACATGGCATGTGTTTAAAGACCATTTAGTGAGGGTACTTCCCAAAATCATAAGAATGCAAGCATTTTCTCTAGCAATCCTATAGTTGGCATTGTTAGAGAATTGCCAAGTGCCAAATTGAAAAGTCAACAATAAGTTGAGAATAAATACCTCACCATATTGTAGGTAGTTGCCATGAAGATTTTCGGGAAGATATAAAAATCGTTGATAAATCTCCCGAAATCCTTGTAGGAGATCTAGGTGTAATAACTAGACCATTGGATGGTAAGCCTAGCAAACCCCGACCTCTTCGACAAGAGGCACAATCTCCCTGTCTTTAAAGCGGAAGACATGACGAGTTTCATCCAAAAATTGGAAAGCAGCATGAATCATGTCATAACAGATGGAAAGAGAAAGCAAAGGCATGAGAGCCTTAGTGAAGTGGGGAGAAGAAAAAGACTGCCTTGATTGCTCCAAATTCTTTGTGACCCCGAGAGTTGTTTTTTTTCTCCCGGCTCCGTATTTCATTAGCTTCTTCATAAGTAAGAATCATTTTGTGAAAGAAGAAAAATTAGAGAAAAGATTAGAGTAGTGGAAGATGGTGCATTTGGAAATGAAGAGCCATACTCCTTTTATAGATGGAAAATATGATCATCCATGATTCATTCCATGGATAATAAGTTTGAGTATTGTCCATAGGATAATAAGGAGCATCCTTCACCATGGTTAATGACCAAGCATTTGTGGTATGTCAATTTTTGCTAAAGCCGAACATAAAAAAAACTGTGTCAATGATGAATCAAGAACGTTGATACAATCCCTTTTCTAATAATCATCCAAAATAATGACCGTGATCAATCTATTTTATATAGTGATCATCATTTTCCAATAAAGCGAATAAGCATTATGCATGAAAAAAAAATTCTGAAAGATTTTTGAAAAACAGATAATTTTTTTTGCCATATGATGATTGGTTCACCGTAGTTTATCTAGAGGGTAATAACCTTAGGTCAGCTCTTTCAGGTGACACGACCTGACAATGTCCGAATTTAAGGTGACATGATAATACATGGAGTCATAAAAAGTAAGTAATGGTGATTTGACAATTTGTTTGCCATCAAGGCCATGAAAAACTGTAAACCTGTTAATTGTCAAAGTCTCTTACATTAACAAAAGACAAATTCATAAAAAAGAAGACGACAATAAAGTTGCATTTAAAATTTTAAAAAATTAATTGGGATTTTCTATATAAGACGACAATAAAGTCGCATTTAAAATTTTAGAAAATTAATTGAGATTTTCTATTTAAGACGACAATAAAGTCGCATGTTCAAATTTTAGAAAATTAATATGGATTTTCTACTTAAGACGACGATAAAGTCGCATTTTCAATTTTAGAAAATTAATTGGGGTTTTCTATCTAAGACGACGTCAAAGTCACATCTCCTATTTTAGAAAATTAACTGGGATTTTCTACTTAAAGCGTCAACATAAGTCGCAAATCATGTTTTCAAAATAGCACTGATGATAACTATTTTCTATGGAGAATATGTTATCTCAAAAGAAGTTTTATGTCAAAATTTTGTGTCTTTTCAAACACTGGTCGTCATTTCCTCCAAAATTCGACCAATGTGGGGCATTCTGTAGACACTAAAATTTGAACCCCTTTTTCGGGTAAATAATGATTTTTAAAAGAAATAAAAATAACGAAAACCGTCATGTATCGTGGAGCGCGCGCTCCGTCAAATGCGTGTTTCGCCCCCGAGCGTGAGTTTCATTTCGTCGTATGGTTTTCCATTTTTGCGCATTGGTCGTGCGGTTTCGGCTTAGAAACATAATTTCTGTGAGTCGTAGTCAATAACTACAACCACCGTTTTAATAAAACGATTCGTAGTATAATCATGCTCGTCTTTATTAATTTGACGAGTTTTCGTTTATTGTCTTAAGTGAGTCTTTCAAAAAACGAAAAAAAACACGAGTCGCAATTAGGCGTCGGGATTTTAATCGTATCCCAAAACCGGTAGTAATCAGTTTTCTTGATGGTCAAGTCATTGTCCATTGGATAAAGAATAAGAATATATTCTTTATCCATTAATCACATCCTTTATCCATTAGTTAGAGAATAAGAATCATGAAAAGATGTAAGAATAAGAATCAAATCCCATGTGTAAGAGGGGAGGAATCCGGATTTTTTCCGGAAGAATCAAGTGTGCGCCAAGCACACAATCATGCGCTAGACGCATGATTGTGCGCCTAGCGCACAAGCATTCTCTGCGCCAGTCACAGAGCCTTGCGCCTAGCGCACGACATTGTGCCTATCGCAGGCTCCTGCGTTTGGCGCATCGTCCTAATCGGTTTTGTTTGCACGTTTTTCAATGTTTTTTTTTTTGTACGTATTAGGATGTTTAGGGAAGAATATTTTCTGAAAATCTGATTTTGCATCATTTATGAGAAAATCAAAAAAAGAATAAGAATATTTGTGTTTCCAAAGAGATTTGATGATGTCATTAGGGTGAGGTCATTAGAGTGATGTCATTAGGGTAATTAAGGATGCAGAAAATCATATTTTTTAGGTGAAAAATCTGATTTTCAACCTTTTTGAAATCCTAGTTCACGTCCTTCATTTCTCTATAAATACCCTTTTTTTCACTTCAAAACCAAGTTGAAAGGAATTCAACTTAATTTCACTACTTCTCTACTCCTTTCCTCTAAAAATTCACATAATTAGTAAGAAAAGAAATTCATCAAAAGAAGGAAAAAACACAAAAAAAAGGGTTTAAGTTGGTAATTAAGAGAATTTAGAAACTCACTTCAAAATTAAGAAAATCACAAAAAGGTAGAAAAATTTGCAAAAAGGAAGTGCATCATTGAGCTAGCAAGGTAAAGTTGAAACTCTTGTTATTTTGATTATCTTCTCAATCATCTACTAACTTTCTCCTTGTTTCTTCTTATCATTTTTTTAATCTTTGGAGTGATTTGGGTATGTGGAAGTCCTAATAGGTTCCCAACCATAAATCACCCCACCTAGAATAGTCACCTCTAATGGGGTGACTATTAGGAAACAATGTGATTATGTGATTTTTCCTTAATCAAGTTGTTATTCATCACCAAAAATGTTTTCATAAAAAATTCAAGACAAGTTGTGCATAAACATCTCCATAAAAAAGAAAAAGAAAAAGTGATGCTGTAATTTTAATCAGTATTAATTTCGTACTATATTTTATTTTTCGTCTGTATTATCAGAATAGTTTGTAGGATTTAATATTTTTCCTATGAAGTGCAAGATGTTTTCAGCAACTGGGCTTTGGAATTTCTAAAAATAAAATTTCGTGTAAATAATTACAAATCATACAACTTTATTGTGCAAAACTGATTTTGTCCAGTACCACATAAGTTTGTCTGGTTAATAAAGTTTAAAATAAAGTCATTTGGATAAAACTAAAAACATCAAGTTTGAAGAAAGCATCAGTAGCTTTTGAAAAATATAAAAATCATATTCATATGAATTTTCTACAATTTTACATCATTTTTACAAAATCATTAATGTAAATCACTTAATTCTAGAAAACTAATTTTCCTTTCAGTTAAGGAAATAAATAAAAAAGGGTCTTAAAAGTGTTCAATTCAAGTGAAAATTTTTAGTATAGTTTTTCAAAGTGTCTAGAATGTTCATACCAATATTCAATTCAAAATAAGTTCAAGAAGTTGGATCTCAATGAACAACTTCAATACAGGTCCTGTTTTGACCCGTTTGAGTATAAAATTCACCATAATTCAAGTTGTCACTAAAAACTTAGGAACTTTTGACACAACATAAAGAACTCACTGACCTATCCATAGATTTTATCAAATTCTCAATTTAACGCTTTATACAGAAAGTTATGATTTTTATAATTCAGTGCAAGAACAAAAGCAATCTGGAAAATGAAATAAAGTGATTAACTCAATTTTCATAAAAAAATTGTTTTCTTATCACACGAAAATATTAATTAAAAATCATGAAATTTTAAGTTTCTCTTAAAATGACTCATTTTATCATGTAAATAAAAATCAATAAAAATTGTCACAAAAAAATCAAAATCTAAGAAGTTAATTATTAATCTTTAACTTTCACAAATTCACAAATAAACATGAATTCCAAAGCCCATTCAAGGAGGTGAAGATCAAGGAGCATCATGGTGAAGATCAAGATTGAAGATTTGTATGGATCATAGATTTTGTACATATTGTTGTAATAATAGTTTTTTTGTAAATAATTATTGCATCACTCAATTAGTAGAAAAAACATGGAGGTGTTTATGCATAATTTTCATAAATAATTCTACAACTCTTTTTTAATAAAATAAGCAATCAATGTTACAAATTTTGCATGATGGGCCAATATATCATAGTATATGAATTAAATGATCCAATCTCAATTAAGAGGAAAAATTGCAAATCTAACTAAGTTAAATTGTATGATGATCCATCTTACATTTTAGAAATGTGTTCTCCATATTCAAATGGATTAATCATAAAATTTGACATAATTAGATTGGTAATTATGATCTCCAAATTGATTTTAGGCCATTTCACGTGTCTCGCTTTAAATGGCCAAATTTCAATTAGCCAAACACAATCTCCCAAAGTTCGGTCTCAAATTGATCATTTCTCTCTAAATGATTTAACAATCTTCAATTGAGATTATTTCTCAAAAGCCTTCAATTAGGAAGCAAACTTTTTCTTCGAAGACCTCTTAAAAATCATAAGCGTGATCACTAATTAAGATTTTTGTTTCAATCCTTGATTAATCGCTAATTAGGGAGATTGACTCAATTTTTCATTTAATCACTAATTAGGGTGATTATCTCCAATCCCCGAATAATCGCTAATTAGAGCGGTTAACTCAAACTCTTCATTTAATCACTAATTAGAGTGATTATCTTAAACCTTGGTTGATCACTAATTAAGGTGATTAATTTAACCCTCTTTATTTAATCACTAATTAGAGCGATTATCTTAAACCTTAATAGTCGTAAATTAGGATGATTATTCTTCTTATTTAATCACTAATTAGAGTGATTATCTTAAACCTTAATAATCGTTAATTAGGACGATTATTTTTCTCATTTAATCACTAATTAGAGTGATTATCCTAAACCTTGAATAATTACCAATTAGGGTGATTACTTCCTAACCTTCATTGTTAATCACTAATCAAGGTGATTATCTTCCCTCTTAAAGTTTTGTCACTAATTAGGGTGATTATCTTAACCTCCATTTCTAATCACTAATTATGGTGATTATCTTAACCTCATTTCAATCATTAATTGGAGTGATTACCTCATTTTCCAATAGATTTGTTTAATTCTAAAGGTGAGTTATTCATAATCTATTTCCTTTTTCTTCCCCAATGGAATTGACCATTTAGGGTGAGACATAAGATCGAACTACGATGGTTTTGATCCATGAGTGGATTCCAATTCCACAATGGTTGGTATGTAGTGCAACTTCAGTGCTCAAACCTACCATGTACAAATGATATATTGGTCATAAATAAAAATGGTTGATATGTATATGTGCAAATTATATGATTTTCTTTCTTTTGAATAGCCATGATTACTTGAAAATGGAAAATAACGCATTTTGTAAGAGCCCGTTCTGTAGAACGGAAGATGAGACGAGTTCCAGACGATCGCACCTCTTAACCTAAACCCCGAACCCTATCTCATGGTATGAAAGACGAATTTTCAAAAAAGCCTTATCCATATAAAGTCATCATCGTTTTAAATGATATTTCTTGAAATTGATTTTTAAACGATTTATTAAATAAATTTGTCCCTATTCAGATATTAATAGGGTTGCGACTTCAAAGTTTTCTAAAACTCATAGTCCAATGAGAGACTTTCGTGGGATTCATATCGTTAATTAAGACAGTAATAAATCGGATACCACATGTCTAATCTTATTCTCTTTATTGTATGATCTGGGAATTGAGTTCTTAATCGAATTATTTGAGCCAGAAGTTTTGCAAATGCAACATTTCTACTTGACAAAAGGCTCACATGTGACCATCGATTAGAGGCATCAATTAATTCCATGAAATAGCGGAATGGTCCACATGCAGGGTGAATAGGCCCATAAATATCTCCTTGTATTCTTTCTAAAAACGTTGGAGATTCAGTGGCAATCTTATTTATAGATGGTCTGATTATCAATTTGCCAAGTGAGCATGCAGAGCATGATAATTCATTTGATTAAGGAATTTTGACATTCTTTATAGAGTGTCCAATTGAGTTTTCATAGGCCCACAAATATCTCTTTGTATTCTTTCTAAAAACGTTGGAGATTTAGTGGCAATCTTATTTATAGATGGTCTGATTATCAATTTGCCAAGTGAGCATGCAGAGCATGATAATTCATTTGACCGAGGAATTTTGACATTCTTTATAGAGTGTCCAATTGAGTTTTCAATGATTCTATGCGTCATTCCTGTGCCAGGATGGCCTAATCGGTCATGCCATAGAGTAAATGAATTTCTGTTATCTAACTTCTGGTTAGATATCATATTAATTTCAATTAGACGTATATATATGCGATATAGTCCTGAGGAAAATGCTTGCAATTTTTCATAGATGTATTTCTTGCCGCATTTTTCTGCCGTGAGGCATATAAATTCCTCTTGGTTCACCGTCATTGTTTCCAAATGGTAACCATTCTGACGTACATCTTTGAAACTTATGAGGTTTCTTCGAGATTTACTCGAATATAATGCATCATTGATTATCAATTTTGTTCCATTTGGAAATATAATGCAGGCTTTTCCAGAGCCTTCAATTAACTTGGTTGTTCCAGAGATTGTGCTAACATTTGCTTGGAATATTGTAAGTTTTGAAAAATACTCTTTATTTTTCAATATGGTGTGTGTTGTTCCACTGTTGAGAAGACATTGTTCTTTGGTTCCAACTTCTGGTAAATTCATATCTTCATAAATAATAAATACGATGATTAGTATAAGAAAAATACATATTTTATTAAAATAAACTAAGCATATTAATGCATTGTTATCTAGACAAAGTTTTTTTTCAGCTTCGGCATCATCCATAAAAAAATCTGAAACATCAAGGCTGGGCATGGATGTAGTAGCTTCATTAACAAAGTTTGCTTCAGCATTTTTCCCTTTGTTCTTTATTGAAGCCTGATATAGGTCTACCAAATGTTTGGCAGTACGACACGTGCGACCCCAATGCCCAGTCATGTCACATATGTGGCAAGTGTCCTTTCCTTTGTAGGACGTCTGCCTCTCATTTCCAGATGATTGTCCCCAATTTCTATCAGAATTTTCAAAATTGTTATTTTTTGGGGAAAATCGACCTCTGCCACGTCCACGCCCTCGACCCCGGTAATTACCACGTCCTCTCCCACGACCGTTGTAATTAACGCATCCACCCCTATGTATAGCATTTGCTTCTGGTGGATCAGAGCTTTCTATTGCATTTATCTCATGGGTGGCTGAAGACCCCGTAGGTCTATGATTATGATTTTTCAGCAAAAGATCATTATTTTGTTCAGCCACAAGAAGTACTGAGATTAGCTCAGAGTATTTTTTGAAAGCTCGAACCCGTATTATTCTTGCCAATATTATATTAGTGGCGTGGAAAGTGGAGAGCGTTTTATTTATCATTTGCTCTTCTGTGATGGGATGATCACAATATTTCAATAATGATACAATTCTAAACAATGTTGAATTGTAATCACCGATCATTTTAAAATCATGGAACCTTATATTGGTCCAGTCATAATGTGCCTTTGGGAGGAGCACATTTTTGTGATGCCCATATCTTTCATTTTGGCTATCCCATAGTTCTTTTGGATCATCCACAAGTAGAAATTCAGTTTTTAAACTCTCATGTAAATGATGCCTTAGAAGGACTAAGGCCTTTGCCTTTTCTTGTTCGGTTGCTTTTTTAACTTATGCGGTTGATGTAGTTGCATCCCCTTGGTGGGTTATCACATCTTTAATTGTATGTTCCAGTCCTTGGGCCTTTAAATTCATTTGGGCGTCCACCGTCCATTCTAAAAACTTTTCCCCAGATAGATCTAGTATGTTAAATTGTCTTTTCACTAGATCTCCCTTTTTTTTACTACAAACATGTAAATATTTGATATTAGTGAATAATAATAAATCATATATATTATCTCCCCCTGATTTATATCATTATAATTACGGTTTTTTTCACCATATACCCCGACAAATTGGAAAATTCACCATATACCCTCAATGTTTCAGATATTCACCATATACCCCTGAGTTTTAAAAACTGTGCACCATATACCCTTTTTCTAACGGACGTTAAGTCGCCGTTAGCTTTATTTACGATATTGCCACCATTAACCCCTAATCCTAAAATCCTAATACCCTAACCCTAACCCTAACCCTAACCCTAACCGTAACCCTAATCTTAAACCCTAACCCTAACCCTAACCCCCTGCCAGCCTCCACCCCACCCCCTCCCCTCCCCTTCCCCTCCACCTCTACCCCCCCTCCACTCCACCGCCGCAACCCCTCCACCACCCCCTCCACTGCCGCCGCCCCAACCCCCACTCCCTTCTCCGTCAATTTCCCCCTCTCTCCCCCTCCCCCTTCAAGTCGATTTCCCTAGCCCCCACCCCCTTGATTTCTCTCCCCGACGCACTCACATCTGCGCACCACCAAAACGACAACACTCGCGCACCGCCTTGTCGGCTTTTCCTTGGCGTTCGCACCACCAAAACAACAACAACAACGACGACGGGAGAGAAAGAGAGAGAAATCAAAGGGAGGGGGTGGCGCTACTGCATTTCTCACCCGAGTTGCGGAGATCTCTCGCCCGAGTTGCGAAATTCGAGGAGGGGGTAATTCGGCGGGGGGTTGCGAAAAAATTGGTTGGATGGATGTAAACCGACGGGGAGGCGGAGGGGGGAAATCGACGGGGAGGGAGTGGGGATGGGGGATTTCAATGGTGAACGAAGAGGGGGGTGGGGGAGGGGGAGGGGGAGGGAGAGATCGACCGGGAAGGGGGAGATCGACGGGGAAGAGGGGGAAGGGGGAGGGGGAGGGGGAAATCGACGGGCATCGACGATGGAGGGGGGGGGTGGGGGGAGGGGGCATGGTGGTGGAGTGGAGGGAGGAGGGGGGTGGGGGGCCGGGGTGGTGGCGGGGTGGGATGGTGGGGCCGGGTGGGTTAGGGTTTGGGGGAGGGGAGGATGGGTTAGGGTTTAGGATTAGGGTTATAATTAGGGTTAGGTTTAGGGTATTAGGATTTTAGGGTTAGTGGTTAATGGTGGCAAAATCGTAAATGAAGCTAACGGTGAGTTAACGACGAGTTAGAAAAAGGGTATATGGTGAACGTTTTCGCAAACTCGGGGGTATATGGTGAATTTTTGAAACATTGCGGGTATATGGTGAATTTCTTGATTTGTCAGGGGTATATGGTGAAATAACCGTTATAATTATACATAAATAGTACAAACAACAAAAATACTAAAATAGCGTACAATATAATGAAGCGAAAAAAAATAAAAATGTCAAAAATATAAATAAAATACGAGTGGGAGAGAAAAAAAAACTTCCTAAAATGCACTTAAAGACACAAAAAAATGATATTCATGTGCATTTTTCGTCATTCTTCCCGGGAGATAATTTTATTTTGTCTCCTATTTGTGTATTAGGAAATATATCATTAATGTCATAAGAAGGAAAAAGAAACCGGCTATAAGGAATAAGTATAGCCTTATTATCCTAAAATCCTCCTCAAAAGAAGAAGATGAAGGTGGAGGACGGTTGTTGTCGGCGTGGAACATGGTGGCCGGAAGGTTGAGCAAGAAGAGGGGAAATTTTTTTGTGAGTTTAGAGAAAAAAAAAAAGGAAGAAGATAATGGATGTATGGTGAAAATGGGATGGGTAATCCGCTTTTATAGAGGGTTATCCCTAACTGTGCAGTTAGTCTACAGTTAAAAATATACAATGCAATAAAATTATATGTACTAAATTGGTCTACTATTATGCATGTTGGTAAAATGGTGATATAATATATGTAACTATAAATGCGAAAAAAATAGAAGATTAGAGACAACAATATATAATAGTGTTCTGAATGCTTGTTTCCTGCATACATATAACATTATTGCACATATAAGAGATAATAATTTTATCACTTCACTAAGCCGTCCAAATAGGCGGCAAGTTCAAATAAAATTTAACCCGTCCATATAGGCGGTTCAAGAGCAAAAAAAAATGTAAATAAATGTCCTTGCCCTCCATGAACGTGGCTTTATTATCAAATCGCTTTTTTTCTGGGTTAGTGGCATGGTGATGTTTACTATTAGTTCCTTCCTGTTCATCCCTATTTCTTTTATTACTTGGTGGAGGTTGATTTTCAGTTGGTTGTATAGGAGGGTTATTATTGGTGTTAGGAACAGGGGTTTGTGGGTTTTCTCCGGTGTGGGTATTTGTACCGTCGTTAAGGTTACTGGGTCGGGGCTGTCTTACAGTTCCCCTCGTCGGATTGGTATTGAATGACACATTGTTTCGCTCTATCCAAAAATAAACACCCGAGACAGAGACATTGTGTAAAACAATGTTAATCTCGTTACTTTGTTGATCCATGTTCGGATAGTAAAAGGGTTGGGCTTGGAAAAAAAAATTTAGAACTTGAAACAGAATGGATGTAAAGATTTTAAAAAAAATTAGAACTTGAAACAGAATGGATGTAAAAATTCGTGCTGATAACGTGTTGTGAGAAATGTATATAGAGAGAATGTTACTGGTAGAAATATATCAGAAGAGTGTATTGTATCTGAATTGAGCGAACTCATTTCTTACATTGACGGTATATATAGGCAAAAACTTTTACTGTGTACATTTACAAATTCAACAATTGCAGCGGATTTGGGAGAAATTTTTCCAACGAACATTAATGCATGTCAGGTGGGTTGTGGACTTCACTATGCATAACAGTGAAATTTACAATTCCACTGTTATCTCAACAAGCCATTTTTTTTTGGAGGAAAAAGTCAAGCCATTTTAATTTGTCTTGAAATAGATGTTTGAGGGGTGGAACTTTTGTTTAGCAATTCAATAAGAATATAAGATCTAAGACAAGATTGTTTGACCTTCATTGACAGGGTCATGTTGGTGGTTGCTTATTTCTCTTCAATTTGAAGTACACCCCTTTTGAAGTAGTACTAGTGTGTAGCTCGGGCGACGCCCCGAATTTTTACTTTGAATAACACTTCTATGTTTTGAATATATATTTATTATTTCGGATTAGTTTGTTATATATATATATATATATATATATATATATATATATATATATATATATATATATATATATATATATATATATATATATATATATATATATATATATATATAATATATATATATATATATATATATATTTTTATATTTATATTTATGTGGAGTAAATAACATATCTAATACTCCCTCCGGTCTTTATTAGTTTACCCCTTTCTATGGGGCACATTTGCCAATACACTAATTTGAACCTTAATATATCTAATTATCAATAAGCAAAAATTACAAAAATTTGATATTTGGATACTACACATTGAGATGAATTTAACAAGATCTCACATGACTATATTTTTCCTTAAGTACAAATCACAAGAGATAGTCAAAGTCATATATGTGAATAGTGTCAAAAGTCAAAAGGGGTAAACTAATAAAGACCGGAGGGAGTACTTGGTTGAGATGGTAAGATGTCTACCTTATAACTTATTGGTTGCATGTTCGAATCTTACTACACAAATTTTTGTAGGACATATTCCTCTTGTTAAGATATGACATTACGTGTTTTTAGTGAATGGGGAGGGGAGAGTTCCACGTAGCAATCCTGACTTTATTATGTACGCCTTTTAATATATTAGGATAGATACGCCCTCATGTAGTCATGTACATACTTCAATGATGCACTTCAAAAGATATTTTGGCCTTAGAGAAAGTGTGCCAAAATCAAATTTAGAGTCTGAAAATCAATAGCCTGATATTTAATCATGGTGTGTTCAAAAACCATATCGTGTAGTCTTTACATAATTCAACATTGATTTTGGTCAAAAATCATATACAACATAAAAAAAATGAGCCACATTTTGGGCAAAAATCGTATATAATTTAAGGTAGAAAAATGAGCCACATCACTCGCCTAAGCCTGTCCATATTGGCGCTGATGGTGCCTGTGTTTTTTGTGGTGAATTAGATCAATTTAATTATTTCCTTCTATTCCTTTAACAAAAGGCTTATAGTGTGGGGAATGATAAATAATGTACGTATATATATCTTTCAAACTGGAACTTGTTACTTCGCTTCTTTTGAAACAAAAACTCGTTTAAAAGAGAACATGTTCTAGCAAAATTAACCCTTAAACCTGCACCCACCAAAATGCTATCCCTTTCTATACTTACTACGCTAGGTTATCAAATTTCATATTTGTATTAATAACTACTAAATAAATGAAATTTCCCATTAAATCAATGGTGAAATCAAGGGGCTTTTGGATAGGCCATGACCTTTCATATGATCGGACGAGTTAGAGTTTTGCTTGGACAAGCAGACGTTGCATAATATGAGCTACCTTTGCGTTTCCAGTGTGAAAGCAATGCAATCATGCATGTGATGGGAAAAGACTTTTGCCCAAGCGAGCACAGAGCACTACCCTACTAGTGTTTACTAGCACTAGTGGAATAAAAACTTATATGCTCCGGCTTATTAGGCCGCAAAATGCTTCGTGTATGACCCGCGGTAGATCTCACATCAGCGTCTCGGACATACAAATTAAATGCTCCGGTTGGCATATTCGAGTGAGCATGAGATGTCATGGTGCTCACCTAGGAACGCAACCTCCTTGTTTTCGAATGCCAAATAAAAGCTTATATTTTGCTCTTGGTATAAATAGTTTTAGGCATTTATTGCGAGAACTTAAAAGGTGGTTTTGAGGCATTGCAAAAATTAGGATTTGAGAAGATTTTTTTCGGGAGATCAGAAAATCCTTATTCTTGTGAGGGAGAATTAGTAAGAGGCATGAGATTCTTGTTTGGGTTGATATTCGAACAAGGCCCGCCTGCAGTTTGGGTGAATTTAATGGTTTGCAATTAAAATTCTTATAAGATTTTCCCACCTCCCAAATTTATGCCTTCTTGTCTCTAATTTCTAAATTATAATTGCTTATTCATCCCCAATATATTCTAATTATCACCATTTGCTCTAACAAAAGTTTCTCATTAGAAAGTTGTAGCATTTTTTGATCTATGAATGCTCCTTCCAAAAAAAATGTATTACTTTAGTATCTCACACATAAACTAAGAAGTCCAATAATATGATTCAAGTATCCACTAGATAGAGGTATCTGATGTTTGTAATAGTGCTTGACGCTTAAACAAGCCTAAGGTGAGTATTTTTTTCGTATGCATTCAAAACATGAAAAACACTTATTTTGTACACAAGAAAATTCTTATGTGAAACCCATTTTAGAGTACAGGGAATATCAATCACTATTACTACATTCAAACCTCTTTCTGTGCTTGTTTGCTTATTAGTTGCTAAAAGTTTTTTTAATAATTCGATATTGGCAGAAATAATGATTGTTTATGAACCAAATCAAAGTCATTTTCTTTCACAAATGTCACCAACAAATCTAAACAAATGCATATTTTAAGTTAGTATAGATCTACAACTTTAACCAAATTAGTCACCCAAACTGAACCTGCATTTTCCTCAAGCCAAAGCAAATGATGCATGCGCAATACAAAGTTGAAAGAGAGAGAGAAACAGAAATATATAAACTTTTATTTCATCTATTTCACTTGATCATCTCCATTTCAATGCATTTATCATGAAAATTTAGCTTAGAAAAGTCTCATGCTTTTCTCATTTCCTTTCCCAAACTCACACAAGAGCCTTTTACTCTATTCATCCCTAATCAATTTCTTCCCGAACAGAAAAAAGAATGCGACTGTTTGAAGCATAAACTTCCACCCAAGCTTCATTATCTTATAATAAGTCAACAATACAATTTAATTTCAGGCTGAGAAAAAAAGAGTTAAGATGGTAAAAACTTCTTGTTGTAGTAAACTAAATGTGAGGAAAGGAGCTTGGGTGGAAGAGAAGGATGCTACAAATATCGCGTACTTATCAAAACAAGGGGGTGCAAATTGGAGTTCTGTTCCAAGAAAAACAGGTAGTTAATCTAAGCAAAGCTATGATCACACTGTTATAGTCTAAAGTTAAATGAAGAAAACATATGTTATGTCATTATGTTTTAGAAATCATTTAATACTGTATGAAAAGTTTGTTTTGTATATACATTTTAGGTACAAAAAGATGTGGAAAGAATTGCAGATTAAGATGGAATAATTATATGAGGCCTGATTTAAGTCATGAAGGTTTTACTCAACAGGAAGAGGAGCTTATTATCAAGCTTCATGCAGCTGTTGGTAGCAGGTCACTTTTCTCCTTTCTTTTTGTTTCAAGTGTTGAAAACTACCTTGTAATTCAAGGATACTAGACTCCGACTAATCCGGCTTTGAGCCGGGGCAGGGCTAGGGGGAGGGGGACAACTTTCCCTACATGTTGCATATTCAGGTGTTGAACCCAAACCTCTACTTAAGCTGAAACAACCCCTTTACAAGCTGATCCGCGCATTTGTTGGCCACTCCCTAGATTTGGCTCTTGATTTGGTAGTTGATCTTTCAAAAATACAATGCTCTACTAGCTTAATTTCCTCTGCTACGAAATAATTTGATTTGCAATGAAGATTGGATTAGCATCACTAAAGCGCGCACAATTTTCTTAAAGGCTTAAACAACTTTGCTGGTTACATACATTGAAATCATCTTCATTTCTTCCCGGCTTTCTTTTTTCCTTAAAGGTTTATTATGTCTCATGTATATGCATCTTTGATTTAGGTGGGGTTTAATAGCACATCAACTACCAGGAAGAACAGAAAATGACATAAAGATCCACTGGAATACCAAGCTAAGGAAGAAGCTCACTGAAATGGGGATTGATCCCATTACTCATAAACCTTTCTCCCAAATCCTTGCGGATTATGGTAACATCGGTGGTGTCTCTAGGTCGTCCGACACCCCGAAATATATAGGGACTATAAGAAGGGACTTGAAGAAAGTTACCACCACATTTTCCCTACCAAAACCGGAATCTTCCTCTTCGCCTTCAAACACTTTCCGCTCAGACTCAGAAATATCCCAAAATATGTCATCTATGCAAAACAACTATGCCAACTATAGTAATAATAATCACTCATTAGACCTTTTATCTCAACTGCAAGCCATAAGCCTTGTTACTGAAGGACCAATTTCTGATACTACTTTACCACCCAATAATAACAACTATGATTTCTTCAGCCTACCTTCGCCTAAATCATCATCAAATTCGTCAACATCAGCTTGTTCATCAATCATTGATTATGCAGGGCAGGGGACTAAGGCTTCAGAGTGTTTTAGTTGGCATGATTTTCTCCTAGAGGACGCGTTCAAACCAGCTCACAATCAGGTACAAGAGCAAGAAACCAAGATAAATGATATTGGCTCGGGTTTTTCTCCTATGAAATCGTATAATCGTAATGCAAACCAAGTTGCTTCTCTGCCATTATCAGCATCTTCGGATGCTTCGTCGTTTTTAGAGGCTATGCTGGATCAAGAAAATGACATGTTCTTGAGCTTTCCGGGGCTTATGGAGGAACCTTCATACTATTAGTTATTGATTTTTATATATTCCTAGAATAAGAATCGAGGAAATAACATAAATTATTATTCATTAATGTCTTAATTGATGACTATTATACAGGCCTTTTAATATCTGTTGAACTGAAATCAATGAAGCAGTATGTGAATCTGTTTGATTTATTTTATAGAATCTTGGTTTGTTTTCTGTAACATAGGGTCAGCATCCTATGCTACAGAACATTCAGAACGAATGCATAATTGTTCGTTCATTGTTAGGGTCGATGACGTAGGACGGTTAGCGATCAAGTTCGACGAAGAAGTTCGACAAAAGTCCTGAAATGATTTCTACTAGTCAGGCCTCCGGAGTCCGATTGCTGAGTGTGATACCTTTCTGGAAGCGGATTTTTAAGCTTTTTAAGCCATCCGAGTTCGTTTAGGGCCCGAAAACAGCATTTTACTTATTTCCGGATTTTGTTATTTCCTTATTTTCGTATTAGGGTTTTGTTTTGAGTATTTAACAATATTAGGGCATTATTTGGAGGCAGCTTTTGACCTTTAATAATATTTCAGAGAGTTTCTTTCTTTTGCGGTGGATTCGGATTTCTAGGATTTATCGCTTGTAAATCTGTCTGTTCGTAACCAAGATTAGCGCTTGCTTTTCTTTTAGTTTTCCGACTGCGTCAGTCGATTAAGAGTTTATGAGGCTATAATTACTAATTATGTGCACATTATATTCTATACCAAATCACCATAAGTGAATATGCTCCTTTTCCAATATGAAAATGATTTTGGATCAACTATTGATAATGCTACGTGTTCATACTCACTATGAGTACGTATATATGAGACATAATAAAGTGCATATCCATTTGAAGCACGTGTTTTGAGAAGCATCATATAACGATATGGACTTGGGACCTGCCAAGAGAAAGATGAAGATCTCTTAAAAAAGGAGGATCTCCAACCAATTAGGTCAACCTTGATTCTTAGCGGTTAAGGTAATTTTGACAATAAATTTGTGAAAATTTTATTTTAAGTTCAAACAGTATGAGAAGTTGTAGTTTTAGACCTTAGGTCAACTGTTTGTATTAATATGCAGCTCTGGCAAAGTCTGTTTCCTTAATAGGTGGTCCAAAATTAATTGGGCCGAATGCTTTCAAACTAAACAGGCTTACGCAATTACGGCCATAACAGTACTTTACTAACTACGTACTCATCAACAAGTCCAGTACCGTGAAAACAACAACTTTTTACCCAAACCTATGAGTTATGACTACAATAACTTTTAAACCCTAAAACCAAAGCAAATAACAAGAAAATTATAACTATTTAGTATTTACTTAAAAGTATATTTTATCTCGAAAACTATAACTAATAACATGAAAATTATCACTAATAACGCGTAAATAATTACTAATAACTAAGAACCATAACTATTAACCTTATAAGTATAACTATTTCCCGAGAAACTAACTATTAACCTGGAAACGATAACTAATTACCTGAAAATCATAACTATTTACCCAAAATCATATATCACGATGAAAACTATAATTAATTACGTACCATAACTTATAATAATAGAAACATTAGAGTTTATACCCATTGATAGAAGAAGATGCAAAAGAGGTTAGTTGAAAGCTTTAATTATTAGAAACACATTATTCAAATCTGATTTGTATCAATTACCCTACATTTAGCTCCTTTTATTTCACACAAAATTAGCAACAATTGAGCTAAAATTTTAACTAAAATGGATGATTTTGGTGCTTTAGCTCAAATGAACAGTGAAAGAAAAAGAAAAAAAAAGAAAGAGAGGAAAGCTTTAGGTTCCAAATCTGATTACATGCAACAATAAGAAAGAGAAATGGAAGTTGGGTGGAGTAGATGGAGATGGCAGGTGCGCGAGGAGAGAACCCGGGAGGGGAAGAGGAGAGAGAAAAAAAATTTGAGGGAGAAATGTGATAGTCTTACGTTAAGTTTAATGACGTGTTTGTCTTTCAGACTCAACTCCAAACATCAGACTGTGCCACATCAGTTTTCTACTACTTTTTATTTTACAGACTTACTTCATACTCATTCTAGTTTTATACTTTATCCCTCATACTGTCTCCAGACTCAGTCCACCTATAACATTATTTTATACATTCTATTTCACTTTTTTTCGTTTTCTGTAATAATGTATTGTGAAAAGTTAATAATTTGAAATATTCACCAATAAATAATTAGTTAAGTAAAAAACTTTAATTAAATATTTATTTAAAATTTTAAACTGACATTAATATTATAATTTTTTTTATTTGGATCCACTAAAAATAATATAGATGGATGTAATTTTTTTTTAGACAGGGAAAATTATTATAGAGATGAGAAACTAATTCCAAGATTTCGGAGCGAATCGGTAGGCAAATTTAAAAAATTAAATACAAGGTATTATTTATAGGTATTATACAAACTGGCAGTTGATATTGGTAAAAAGGGTTTTACAAAAAAAGTAGAGACAAGTGGCAGGTTTTTAGTGGCCTAGAAAACAAGTGTTGCATATCAATAGTCTTGATTATCAAAACACACCCCAAGACTATCTCCTTTTTGTTTCATGATTATCGCCAAGTCTTTGCCAAAACTATCAAAGACTCACTGCAAGACTATGTTCAAGACTCAACGATATTCACACCCTAACGTGAGACGTTCTTTTCGAAGAATTTGTGACATTTTCAGGAAAAGGGATTATGATGTAATATGCCAAAAAAGGATTATATTTTCATTAAAATGGATTATAATTCCACTATTCTTATGTATATAATAAGTGTTCTGATCTGAACTTTATATACTATAATTCCACTATTATAATAAATTTATACAGACCAATTAATTACCTCTTTCTCTTAAAGTAAACAACATTAAGCTCCACCAGAGAGGAAAAGAGAAGACTTTTTGACACAAAAGTATATATAATTGAAAAAGGCTAAAAGAGGATATAATAGCAAAGATTACGATCCAATATGGAAAGTGGGTCACTAGTAGAAAAAAAACGCAAGGGCTGCGGTGCAAGGGCTGCGATTTTTGAAAACGCAGCCCTTAATAGTTAAGGGTTGCGGTTAGCCCAAAAACCACAGCCCTTCGTTTACGAAGGGCTGCACTCAATGCAAAAACCGCAGCCCTATAAGTAATAAAGGGCTGCGTTTTTTGGGCTAACCGCAGCCCTTTATGGGATTCTTTTTTTATAAATAATTTTGAAAGGAATATCGCAGGCCTTAATAAAATGTTAAGCGGGTAGTAGGGTTTCTCACAAACATAATCTCACGCCTCCTTCTCCCTTCTCTCTCACCCTCCTCCCTTCTCTCTCACCCTCTTCCCTTCTCCCTCCTTCCCTATCCCGTGGAACAACACAAAGAACGACGCAACAATACCGGCACGACAAAGAACGACGCAACAATGCCGGCACAACAACGACGCAACAACAACAACACCACGCAGCCACCAACCCAACCCTTCTCCCCCTCACTTCTTTAATTTCTCTCTCCTCAACAACCATGGCGGGCGCAAATTTTCTCTCTCTCCTCACTTCTTGCATTAATGGGCCAAAACCTCGCCTTAAACATCGCCGAAAAAGGTTTCCCAATCTCCGTCTACAATCGCACCTCTTCCACTAGTAGAAAAACGACGATTTGCGTCTCACCATCTGCGTCGCACAACTGGACAAACGTCGCAGAAGACTCATTTGCGTCGCATGCAACAAGGAATCGACGTAAAAGACGACCTTTGTGCGTCGTATTTAACTAGCGTGCCGGAATTCCAAAGTCGACGAAACCAACAACGTCGCCGGAATCTTCTTCGACCGCGCCAAAATTGAAGGCGATCTTCCTCTAATCGGCCACTACACTCCTCGTGATTTTGTCCTTTCAATCCAACGTCGCCGGAATCTTCTTCGACGTCGCCGAAATTTCCGGTTTTTTATTTTATTTCATTTTCTGGGTTGTTAAATTACACCACTCCTCGCGCGCACCAACAACGTAACGAACACCATCACACAACATCCAGATCTAGGGTTTGGTTGAGATTTTAGATTTTATCATTTATTATTTTTTTTGTAATTTATTTGTTAAGCGTTTGTGACTGTTTTTTTTGTATTTTAGGTTTTTTATTTTATTTTATTTTGTGGAATTAATTTGATGTTCTTGTTGATTCGTTAATTATTAGTTTGTTATTTCGACTGTAAATTTCGACTGTTTTATGTTGTTGATTCGTTTTTTGATTTTCCCTGGTTTATCTTGTTAATCTAGGAATTATTTGCGTTTTTTCGACTGTAAGTAATTTCTTGATATATTATTTGCGTTTATTCCAAAGTCGACTGTGATGTTCTCGTCTTTTCAATATTACCAGTTTATATTGTAAATTTCTTGATATATTTAGGAGTAAAAAATGCAAAAAAAAAACAAAAGGGCTGCGGTTATGGTCAAAACCGCAGCCCTTTGTACAAAGAAGGGTTGCGTTTTAGGCCCAAAACCGCAGCCCTTTACTTTTAGTGAAGGGCTGCTACAGAAAGGGCTGCTGGCCAAAAATGCAGCCCTTAGGGTGGTTTTGACCGCAGCCCTTGCGTTTCTCTTCACTAGTGGGTAATATAAAAAGTAAATTGGGCTAGCAACACAAGTTAGGTTCAACCGATAAAGTTCACGAATTCAAGTAGTCGAAAAATTAACTACCATTATCCCTAAAGTCCCTAAAATTCCAATGATTTGATTAGAGGGAGTGTTAGAAAATTACTGTAATCTAATCCAATAATTGTGTCGACATAAACATTTCTTTTAAAATTTACTTTTACATAATTGATAAGGATTATCTTTAGCTATAAAAAAATTAACAAGGATTATCTACGTCAAAAAAACAAGTAAAAAACTTATATGGACCTAGTCCACACAAAATTATCGTGGACCTAATGCTATTACATGTGATTTATGAAAAAAGGGTCACTATGTCAAAAAATATATATATAAAAGATGAGTTGGTATAGATTATAAAGGGTGACTATGTGAGAAAAAAAAATTTACTATGTTATAAAATGAAAATTTCATTATGATAAACTAATATAAGAAGGGGTAACTATGTATTGAGATATATTAGGCAACAAGATAATATTGATGTATTTTCTTATTTTGAGAGTCCTTGTTTGTAAAGGATTGATGTATATATATTTTGTGGAAAAGGAATGAAAGGCAACACACAAATTAAACCTAATATATTCTTGACATGGTATCAGGCTTGTAGCCGCATACCTAACACATCTTCATGGTCGGCGACCGGCGACCAGCCGCCTAAAACACCAACCTGCCACCACCACCTATCCTCTCCACTTCTCCTTTCTTTCTTGGCCCCCAGGACAGACCTGGTGATTTTATCACCCCAACGAGGCTTACCGCAGACAACTACGATGCTTGGGCAACGGATATGCAAATGGCTCTTGAAGCCATACGCAAATTTGCGTTTTTGGACGGCACCATCACCGCTCCTTCTCCTCCATGCATTTCATCGAACTGGAGCACGATTCAAGCCATGCTCATCTCTTGGATTATGAATACTATATCCCCGGAGATAAAAGGTACGCTCTCCAAATATCGTGATGCAAAACGTTTATGGGACTCTTTAAAATCACGATTTGCTATGGCTAATGGCCCTCGTATTCAACAACTCACATCATCTATTGCTCGTTGTGAACAATCTAAATCCATGACTGTTGCAAATTATTATGGAAAATTAAATGCGTTGTGGGAGGAATTTCATACTCATGAACCTATTATTAAATGCGGTTGTTGTTCATCTTGTTCCGCGGGACAATCACACGAGGATCGTCATGCTCAACGTAAACTCCATGAACTTTTAATGGGGTTTGACTCCGATTATTATAGTAATGTCCGCACTAACATTCTCTCCCAAGATCCTTTGCCTACTCTTGATAGGGCATATCAGTTGGTGGTTCAAGCCGAACGGGTTCGCCTAGTCAAAACCGTGCCTGATGACTCACATAATGTGGTGAGTTTTGAATTACATGCTGCAGCTCTTCCACATCTCAAAACCAGCCTCGGGTACGAGAAGACAAGTCCCATCTTCATTGTATGCACTGTAAAAAATCGGGGCACGAAATATCGTCTTGTTTCGAGATTGTTGGCTACCCCGCGTGGTGGGAAGAGCGTCAAAACGCTGCCGGTAGCCGCAGCCCCGCTCCCCCGAATCCTCCCCGCGCTGCCCGTGTTCGAGGCACCGTGCGTGCCAACGCCACCACCACTCTTGTGGCTGCAAAGCACCTCCTACCGCCGTGATTAGGGATGCTGCTCTCGCCCCCTTCCACTCTTTTTTCGTCGATCGGTGGAAGGCCTTGGCCGAACTTCTTGGTAATACTAAACTCCCCGATGATCGTCTGCACGGTATGTTTACTACCACTAAATGGATTGTTGATACTGGTGCTTCTAATCATGTTACTGGTGATCTCTCTTTATTGTTTGATGTGGTTTGTATTCCTGATTGTCCCGTTGGGCTTCCTAATGGTGATGTTGTTATGGCTAAGCAAGTGGGTTCAGTTCGTCTCTCCGACACTCTTACTCTCACTTATGTTCTCTATGTGCCTCACTTGCATTGCAATTTACTTTCTATTTCACAATTAATTGCGACTTTGAATTGTATTGTTCAATTCAATTATGATGTTTGTGCTATACAGGACCCATCGAGGAATCTGATTGGAACGGCTGTTAGGAGGGATGGACTCTACTACTTTTGAGGCAGGACTTCTGTGTGTCATGTTTTTGTTGGTGAAGCTTCTTCTTCCTTGGCTCTTTGGCATCATCGCATGGGTCACCCTTCCGAGAAAATAGTGAAAATACTTCCCCCGTTCTTCATTTGCAGGGTAGTTTGAATAAAGGTTGTGAGGTGTGTTTTCGTGCTAAACATCCTCGCACTCAGTCTCCTATTAATGATCATAAAGCCAGTAGAATATTTGAAAAAGTACATTATGATTTGTGGGTTCCTTATAAACATGTATCCTCTTGTGGTGCACGTTATTTTTTAACTTTGGTGGATGATTTTTTTTTAAAGAAGTCCCAAAGGACATTATATTTCATTAATTAAAACCATACGACATCTACAATTGACAATTAACGATATTGAAAACAGATTGAACAAAATAAAACAAAAATTAACTTGTGAAGGGTTGAGAATCCAAATACATAGATATAACTAGGGGTGTTCATTTCGGATATCCGATCCGATCCGAAATTTCGGATATCCGAAAATTTCGGATCGAGAAAATGCGATCCGAATCCGATCCGGAAAATTTCTGGACGGATCGGATTGGATATCCGAAATTTCGGATCGGATTATCGGATATCCGAAAACTAAAAAAAATTGAAATTTTCAAAGGAAAAGTTCTTAAAATATGTTCCGGATCGGATCGGATCGGATCATCGGATATTTCGGATATCCGACCTTAAAACGGATATTTCGGATCGGATATCCGAAAAAATCCGAAAAATACCGAAAAAATCCGAAAAATTCCCATATTTCGGATATTTTCGGATATCCGAAACTTTAAAAATCCGATCCGTATCCGATCCGAAAATTTTCGGATATCCGATCCGAAATATCCGAAAACTAAAAAAGCGGATCGGATATCCGAAAAATCGGATCGGATCGACCGGATCACCGGATCGGATATTTTGAACACCCCTAGATATAACAATTCGGCATATTCTCGTTTTGTTGTCTCATACAACTTTTTGAGTGGATCCGTCGTCGCTTTATAATTTTGTGGGGAAGAAAATTATTGTGTTGATTTCGTAATCCGAATCCGATCAATAAACATCAATCGTAGCCCCGCATAACTGGAGACCCTATTAAATACAAATAAAACCTTGTATTTCGAAGGAGTTCGAAAAACCCTGTCTTTCGAAGGAGATCGAAAAAACCTTGTCTTTCGAAGGAGAATAATGCTTTCTTTCGAGGGAGACATTATTATAACCTAAAAAACAAAAAAAAAACTTAAAAGAAACAAAGATTTGGGGCTTTCCACCGGGTAAGATCCGATGGAAGCCCCCGTAAAAATTGACAATGAAGGCTAAGGTTTAGGAGAGAAGAAAGGAAGAGGAGACTATTTACTAATCTATTGTTAAACGCCTCCTTGGTGGATGATTACTCTAGAGCTGTTTGGGTTTACTTATTGGTTGATAAAACTGAAGTTTTTAAGATGTTTATGGCCTTTATTGCAATGATTGAACGTCAATTCTCTCAAACCATTAAAGTTGTGCAAAGTGAAAATGGCACTGAGTTTAATTGTCTCCATGATTATTTCACTGCTACTAGCATCCTCTTTCAAACTTCTTGTGTTAGTACTCCTCAACAAAATGGGCGGGTTGAGCGTAAACATCGACATATTTTGAATGTGGGTAGAGCTCTTCGTTTTCATGCTACTCTTCCTATTTTCTTTTGGGTGAGAGTATCCTTATGACAACTCATCTTATTAATCGTACCCCTACCCCTTTGCTTGACAATAAAACCCCTTATGAACTCTTGTTTGGTCATCCTCCCTCTTATGATGCTATCAAAGTCTTTGGCTCTTTGTGTTTTGCTCACAATCACCGATCAAAAGGGGATAAATTTGCTAGTCGAAGTAGAAAATGCATGTTTGTGGGTTATCCTCTTGGTAAGAAGGGTTGGAAATTATTTGATCTTGATACTCAAGAATTTTTCATCTCAAGAGATGTTAATTTTTTTGAAGAAACTTTTCCCTTTTGTGACCCCGAAGCGGCAAACATTGATCCCCACACTATTGTTACTCAAACTGATGAAATCCATCTCGACTTTGCGGATTTTGAGCCCCCTTCCCTTCTCACTTTCTTACACTATGGGAAAACGGGCCCTTGGTAGTCAGTGGGTTTATCGCAACAAGTTTGATTCTGCTGGTAATCTTGATCGTCAGAAATCTCGTTTGGTGTTTCTTGGGAATCACCAAGAGGAAGGCATTGATTACACTGAAACATTTGCCCCGGTTGCTAAGATGGTTACTGTTCGGGCTTTCCTTGCCATTGCCGCTGCTAAGAACGAGGAACTCCATCAAATGGATGTTCAAAATGCCTTTATACATGGTGATTTGGAAGAGGAGGTGTACATGAAACTTCCTCCTGGATTTGAAGCATCACAACCTAATATGGTATATCGTCTCCGCAAGTCATTTTATGGTCTAAAACAGGCCCCCGGTGTTGGTTTGCTAAGCTTGTCACTGTCTCTCAAAGGGTATGGCTTTCTTCGGTCTTACTCTGATTATTCTCTATTTACCTTCACTCAGGGTTCCGTTTAGCTTAATGTGTTAGTGTATGTGGACGATCTTATTGTTGCTGGGAATGATTCCGCTGCTTTGGAGGCTTTCAAAGCCTATCTCTATGATTGTTTCAAAATGAAAGACTTGGGTGCTTTGAAGTATTTCCTTGGTATTGAGGTGGCTCGTAGCTCCTCCGGGTTTGTTCCTCCGTCGCCGCAAATACACTTTGGATATTATTTCCGGCGGGACTTTTAGGTTGTAAGCTCTGCCGACTCTTCCTATTGAGCAAAACCACGGACTTGGTCTTGCTACGTGTGCCTTGCTTGATGATCCGGAGCCTTATCGCCGCCTTGTTGGCCGCCTCATATATCTTTCTCGTCACTCGCCTTGATTTGGCTTACTTGTGTGCATATTCCGTCTCGCCTTATGGGCTCCTCGTATTGATCATTGGGAAGCCGCTTTACGTGTCATTCGATAACCGAAAGGCACTCCTCGGCCAGGGGTATTTTGTTACGTGGCCGACAGTGACTTATCTCTCAGGATGATGTGATTCTGATTGGGCGGCGTGTTCTCTTACTCGCCGCTCTCTTACTGGCTGGCTTGTCTTTCTTGGTGCTTCCCCTATTGCTTGGAAGACCAAAAAGCAAGCAATTGTGTCTCGTTCATCGACGAAGCCGTATACCGTTCCATGGCGGCTATCACTTGTGAATTAAAATGGTTGAAAGGTTTATTATTGAGTTTGGGTGTCAATCATCCAACCGTTATCCGCTTGTTTTGTGACAATCAATCGCACCTGCATCTTGCCAAGAATCTTGTTTTCCACGAACGCACGAAACACATCGAGGTTGATTGTCATTTCGTGCGTGATGCTATCACGGAAGGTCTCATTGCTCCGTCCTATGTTCATACCACGGCTCAGCTGGCCGACATCTTCACCAAGGCTCTCGGGAAATTACAGTTTGACACTCTTCTTTCCAAGTTGGGCATTTATTATCCCCATGCTCCAACTTGAGGGAGTATTGAGATATATTAGGCAGCATGATAATATTGATGTTTCCTTATTTTGAGAGTCTTTGTTTGTAAAGGATTGATGTATATATATTTTGTGGAAAAGGAATGAAAGCAACACACAAATTAAACCTAAAATATTCTTAGAGAATAGTAATAGCTTAGTGTAACTTAAGATTTTGCCTCTGTATAATGTTTTGGGCATGCGGCCTATGTATTTTGGATCCTTATATGTATGTTGCTTAATCTAATTTAATCTCGTCTTTTCCTTAAAAAAAAATTAAAGATTTTAAAAGGTTACTATATGAAAAGGATCACTATGTCATATGTGTAACTTTGATCCACAATGTTAGTGTGGACCAGGCCCACCTGCCAAAGCTAGCTCAAAAAACAAGGACTAGTATTTAGGAAAACATGAGGTCTTGTGTTAAATCGTCTTACATGAGTAAAGTTGTGAGACAACTAATATCATACTGACATAATCATACACTTCATAAGATTCATCACTATCAATCTGAAAATTATGACTATTAACCCAAAGCTATTATATTAACTATAGTACCATGAATATTAACTCAAGTTTTGTTGGCAACTTCAAGAAAAAGGATTAAAAGAGTTTCATCAAGTCCGACCTACATACTGTGCTATAATATCTAATGGGACATTGTTGGGTTTGGTAATCAGTTATTAATGTGGCTACGACTTAGGTATACTGTGGTCGCATGGCTAATAGTTATAATTTTATGTTAATAGTTATTATTTTAGGTTAAAAATAGCTATCAGAGTCTAGTTAATAGTTTTAATTTGGGATTCAAAAAAATTAAAATCAGCTTAGATCGTCTCAAAAATAAGTTAAAGAGTACCAAGGTAATATTGGACGATTGTGCTCTCATAAATCATACTAGCCTTTATATGCACACACGATGCGTGCGTTAATTTTAAAACTTGTTATTCTATTATACACTCTATCCGTACTATGGTTATGATTATACTTAAAATGCTGTAAGATTAATAGTTAGATGAATTTAGATATATTAATTCGCTTAATATAGAAAACTAACAAAGGTTATGAGTGATTTTTAATATTAAATTTTTGTGAGTGAATTTTGAACATAAATAATATACATAATGAGGTTGGTTGGATTCTATGAATATCAAAGATGAGTGTTCCATATTTTTCGGGGACGTCATGTTTCTCATTTTCTGCTTAGTTATGATTATACTTAAAATGTGTAAGATTAATAGTTAGATGAATTTAGATATATTAATTCGCTAATATAGAAAACTAACAAAGGTTATGAGTGATTTTTAATATTAAATTTTTGTGAGTGAATTTTGAACATAAATAATATACATAATGAGTTTGTTTGAATTATGGAATATCAAAGATTAGGAGGAATTGTCCATATTTTTCGGGGGACGCCACGTTTTACCATTTTCTCTTATAAAAAAAAGGTCAAGATATTTTTTTCCATTTAATTTTTTGATTGAAATATTTGATGCATATACCATTTTTAACTTGTTTAGAATGACGAGGTCAAATGGAAAGAGTCTAATTGTTTTCTTTTGTAATTTTTTTTCATTCCATTTAGATCATTGAGCGATAATTTAGTATTTTTAGAGGGACACCATCTTCCCCCCCCTTCCCTTATATAATAGAGATATGTGTGAAACCAAACATAAATTAAAAGAGTATTAAATTCACTAAAATTGTTAGATTATCTGTACGCATCCCTTTATTTCTTTCTTTCATCATCTTTTGCTTCAGTGATGTGCCCAGACTTTTTTTAGGCGACAAAATAATGATCCGCGCGCGTCGGCATAGTCAAGCTGGCACTCAGTATGCCTTTTAGGCGTCAAGACAAAATTGGTACAATTCACATGCTTTTGGCAAATCTTTCTTTTCACCTATAAATGAGCTTAAACTTCTTGTGGATTTGCATCACCAAATCAGATTATCTCTAAAAAACTTACCTATACCTCTTGTGAATTTTGTATTGCAAAACTATGAAGCTGTCAATGAAGCCCTTTGCCGCAATTTTTCTTGTGCTCTTGCTGGTCTTGGCCACAGGTTCTTCTCCTCCCTTTGAAGTATTATAAATATATATATACACCTTCCGTTTAAAGTACGTTTTTTTTGATTTGGTAGCATTTAATAATCTTTGGGCTGTCGCTTGGGCTCAGCCTAAAAGCGCCGGCACTGAAAGGAGGGGAGCCAGAAGTGATTTCTCCTCCAAGTGCTTTCTCACTGGTGCGATTCGAACCCCTAACCTCGACTATGTATATATATATATATATATGTATGTACGTATATATATAAATGTATGTATGTATGTATATATAAATGTATGTATGTATGTATATAAATATATATATATATAAATATATATATATATATATATATATATATATATATATATATATATATATATATATATAACTGCACTTAACTTACCACTTGGTAGGAATTCCACCTCGTGACGTCGAGTCAGGGGTTCAATCCCACCGAGTGAGGGGCACTGGGGAGAATTCCCTTACAACTCCCCTCCTTCCAAGGCTTCTGCCTCAGGTTGAGCCACGTGCGAGCTGTCCGGAGTGTTATTCATCTTACCAAATCAAAAAATTATATATATATATGTATATATATATTAAATATATATATATGTGTGTATATATATATATATTTTTTTTTAATAATGGATGGAGAAACCTTGACAAAGTTGGATAAAAGGGATCCCAACTTAGAGGGTGAGAATCGATCCCAAGATCTCTCTAACCTGGAGGAAAGGCTTTCTAACCACTAGGCTATCCTCACTCGTGTGTGTGTGTGTGTGTGTGTGTGTGTGTGTGTGTGTGTGTGTGTATATATATATATATGTGTGTGTGTGTGTGTGTATATATATATATATGTGTGTGTATATATATATATATATATATATATATATATATATATATATATATATATATATATATATATATATATATATATATATATATATATTTTAATAAGGTAAGGAGAAAGCGTCGACAAAGTTAGGGGGAATAAAGGGGATCCCAACTCCCAAGGGTGAGAATCGATCCCAAGCATCTCCTAACCGAGAGGAAGCTCTAATCACTGAAGCAATCCCTCACTCTCATATATATATATATATATATATATATATATATATATATATGTGTGTGTGTGTGTGTGTGTGTGTGTGTGTGTGTGTGTGTGTGTGTGTGTGTGTGTGTGTGTGTGTGTGTGTGTGTGTGTGTGTATATATATATGTATTTTTTCAAAGTGTAAGATTAGTGGTTATATTTTTTCAAAGGTTTTTGGTGACAGTAGTAATCCAAGTCCGGTAAAGGAATGATACTCCAAAAGGATGACCCTTTGTCGGGAAATGCCCATTCTTTCTAAACCGACATTTATGATAAAGAATATAGTTGGAAATTTAATTTTGGTAGAGGTATCCATATAGAAGAATTTACTATTAGTGTCAATCAACGTCAAATGACTATCCAATTGATAGATAAAGAGTCTATCCAAAAACGCCTTTGGTTTTTCTCCAATTTTGATAAACCTCCGCTGAGAGTTTATTCGTGAAAAATATTATTCCAAATTAAATGAATTAGGTGCTAATATTCCATTTTTCACATGGCTTCCAATTTACTTAAGTAATTTAAAAATCCCATATCCATTTTCCGATTTGTGTGTTAAGTCCAAAATTGCTCAAAAAATGGATTCTCAAAAATGGTGAATTAGTTTCCTCTATTCATCCTCCATTAATAGGTTTACAAGTTCCTTTTCCGAGGAAGGAAGTACTTGTGAAGCTGCCCATATAAAGTAGGAAGAGATGTTGATGATAAATCGTGTCTTACTTTAGGAGACATTCAAAAGGTTTATGAACAAAACAATTTTTCCAATACAATTTCGCATACTATTTCTCCTCAAATCAATTCTTTATCTTCGTAAAATTATGACTCTGAATCCTCCAAAAACATGATAAAACTTTTCCCCAAAAACTATTGTTTCCTCCATTAAACTCCAAGATCTTCAACATGAAATAAATCGATAAAATCTCAAATTACAAATCTTGAGCAACATGATTCTCCACAAGAAACTTCTAACTCCCTCTTCCAATTACTTCTCCAACTACTCAACAAAATAATTATCAACGATGGTATTACCCAATCAAATTAATTCTTGATCATGATTTTCAAATTACCACTATTGCTTTATTTGATAGCGTTGCCGATCTCAATTGTATTAAAGAAGGATTGATTCCTTCTAAATACTATGAGAAAACTACTCAATATTTGTCCGGTGCTAATGGACAAAGACTCCAAATCGTATAAACTTTCCAAGGCTTATATTTGTAGTAATAATTATTGCTTTAAAAGCTGCTTTCACTCTTGTTAAAGATATTAATAATAATATTATCCTTGGTACTCCATATTTAACTCAAATTTATCCATTTTCGGTAAACAAATTTGGTATCCATACTTCCATTTTTGGAAAACACATTTCTTTCCCATTTCTCTACTCCATTACTAAAAATAAAGAAATCCATTCTCTCCAAACTAACCTAATTACATCGAAAAGAAAACAGATTTCCTTTTTAAAAGAAGAAATATCTTTCCAAAGGATAGAACAACAATTACAGAATCCTCATATTCAACATAAAATAAAGGATTTCCAAGCAATACTCCAATATGAAGTTTGTGCAGATATTCCAAATGCTTTTGGGAAAGAAAAAAGCATATTGTTTTTCCTTCCTTATGAAAAGGATTTTTCTGTAAAAGCAAATTCCTACTAAAGCTCGACCAATTCAAATGAACCAAGAATTACTTGAAACCCGTAAAAAATAAATTCAAGTACTTCTTGATAAGAAGTTAATCCGACCTTCCAAATCTCCTTGGTCTTGCGTCGCTTTCTATGTCATGAATCGAGGCGAAAAAGAACGAGGTGTTCCAAGACTAGTTATTAATTATAAACCTCTTAATAAGGTCCTTCAATGGATCCGTTATCCAATTCCTAATAAAAAGGATCTTCTTAATAGGCTTTATGACTCCAAAATATTTTCCAAATTTGATATGAAGGGTGGCTTTTGGAAAATTCAAATTGTTGACACAGATCGTTATAAAACTGCCATTACTGTTGTAATTTTGGACGATGTTGGTGAAGATGCCACGTAGGTGAATGAATAGTACTATTTATCGCCGTACTATTCACTATTCACTATTTACCTTTTGACGAATTCCGGAAATTTCTTGGGAAAATGGCTGGAAATTGCTGGAATTTGTTTTTATCAAGCTGAAGTATGCTTGGAAATTATTTGGAAGTTGTATCCTGATTTTTATACGCAGAATCGGAATAATTATGTTCCTAACTTTGCCTAAGTGTAAAACATTATTCTAAATAATTATGTTTTCTTCTTATGTTTAAAATTACTTTATCGCTTTAGTTAGTTTTGTGTATTTTCTATATAAACTAAGTCAAGACCAAGGTTAATCTCCCCTTCCCCGTCCGGGTTATTTCCTCGGTATCATAGCCGGAGACGAAGAGCTCTAAGGTTACTCGTAGCTATTGTTATTGAACAACCACCTTTGCTATAGTCGTTGTTGCGTTGGGTTTGGTCATTTGTTTGGTCAAGATGGGTTTGTGTCAGCTGTAAGGCTCCCTCGTAGTTCGTGGAGGAAGTGTTCCGGTAGTGGTGGTCACTTGGTGGTCCGGTGGTCCCCAATCCATAAGCTTATTGTTGTAGTGCGATCGGTAACATGGTGAAAGGGATGAACGAATGCAAAATTCCAAGGGATCATACCTCCGCACAAATGAAAGAAAAGGTATAGTAATTCATCCTGACGTAAAACGTTCCTCTTTCTATAAACCAATCCTCCAATTTATTAAATTACCCTCCAAATTCCTATGCTCGAACACCATCGAAACTGGACTCCTCCAATTACCCATCCGGATACTAACATTATGCTAATTTATTTTTAACTCAACTTTACCTCCAACACATTTTTCTTCTCAAGACGAGTTTAACCACAAAATATCCAAATATGTCAAAACTAAACTCCCATGATGGCTTCAATTGGTTTCCTTTGGGAAATCACTAAACCAATCTAATATTACCAAATATCCTTCATGACAAATTCTTGTTTCATTAAGGATAATATTAGCACCACAACAAATTATTCCAAATGCCCGATTTTCCTTATTATTACCAATATTGAATGGACAAATCTTCATACTTCTCTTTCAAAAGCCAAAACCTTCTCTTCCAATTTTCGATCCAAAACTTCCACGTACTTACAATTTTTATGATTATGTACAAGCATGGCATTGTGCTTCTTACCCAAAGTTATAACCATTCTTGGTTTTTTAGTTTTCATCCCCGACCCGTCTTCAAAAAAATGTGACATTTCCAATATGGTTCCTTGAATGGTGGGATAGTTACTGATGAGCAATTCCCGACATTTTCCTGCATAACCTTTTAACCTCTTTCCAACATTATCATTCCAAAGTGACACTACTGTACGGCTTCAAATTCTCCAAGATTATTTATTTTTGTCAAATATTTTGACTTTCATGGATTATGTGCCGGAATTATTCCCTTCCGCATTTCGTCGAATCCGGACCTTATTTTTTGACTCGTGATTATCGTGTCAAATGGTGGAAAAATTTTAAGATTTACCCAAACATGTTAAACTCGTGTTTCTCAATACCTCCAAAGATGGTTCATCTTCCCTCCATGATTATAATGATTGACTAAGCGACACTTCCAACAATATAAACAAGTCCAACTAGCCCTCCAACAAACACATTTCATTCCCATCCTCATCCACCAAATCCAAAAATAAAAATAAAACGTCCATAAATAAAGATGAACTATTTGATCGGCTTTCCAATTTATTAACCAAAATAAAAAAACTCAATCTTCCAAGCTTCGGCTCATCCGAGGCTTCCAACCCGTATTTATATGGTGGACCTTGGCTCAAGATCCATTAGATTTTTTAAGAGAAAGATTCTTGCTAAGTGTTTTACACATAGGCAAAGGTTAGGGACATAATTATTCCAAGTTCTGAGATAAAAATTCGGGATACAACTTCCAAGAATTTCCAAGTAACTTCCAAATTTGATAAAAACAAACTCCAAAGAATTTCTGACCATTTTCCAAGAAATTTCGAAGTCGTCAAAAAGGTGAATAGTGAATAGTACGGCGATAAATAGTACTATTCAATCACCTACGTGGCATCTTCACCAACATCGTCCAAAATTACAACAAGAATGGCGCATACAATACATCCAACTGCTAAAGCGCCACCCGAAAAACCAATGGCAAAAGAAGTCTCCACTATGTCAAGCACTATAAATTACTTAATGTCTAGTAAACTTAGTTCAATTATTGTACTTCTTTATCGTATTTACTTTTCAAGTCTATAAATAGACTCACCTGGATCTGGGCTTTAAGGCAGAGCTTGTTTAAGAGAGAAAATACATGTAAGAGAAAGCTCTCAAGTCTCCGTAAAAATTTCCAAGTTTTCAATAATAATTTCAAGTTTTAGATCAAAGTTTCTTCTTCACTTCTTCAATAAGTTCTTAGTACTTATTCTAAGTAATTATGTTTCCATCTTATGTTAAAAATTACTTTGTCAGCTTTAGTTAGTTTTTGTGTATTTCTTATACAAACCAGGTCGCATTACTTAGAGTTAATCTCCCCTTCCCTTTGTCTTTGGGTTATTTCCCGATATCGAGCGCAGACGAAGTGCTCTAAGGTTACTCATAGCCATTGTTATTGAACAACCCCTTTGCTATAGTCGTTGTTGTTTGGGTTTGGTCACTGTTTGGTCGGCCCGGGCTCGTTGACCTGTAGCCGCTTGGTAGCCGTGGTGTAGGTGTTCCGGTGTGGTGGTCCCTCGGGTGGTCCCGGTTGTCCCTCAAGCTATAACTATTGTCGATAGTTGTAGTGTTTACCAAGAAACATGGTGAAAGGTAAGATTAGTGGTATTTTTTCAAAGGTTTTTGGTGACGGTAAGAATCCAAATCCGGAACAGTTAGACACCCCAAAAGGATGACCCTTTTCTCCGGGAAATGCCCATTCTTTCTAAAACCGACATTTATTGATAAAGAATATAGTTGGAAATTTAATTTTGGTAGAGATATCCATATAGAAGAATTTACTACTAGTGTCTAGGAGTGTAAGTTATTTGGTTAAAAAACCAAAACCAAAAACCAAACCAAACCGAATTAATAATTTGGTTTGGTTTTTTACAAAATTCGGTTTGGGTTTGGATTGGAAAATTTTCATTTTTTAAGTTTTTCGGTTTGGTTCCGGTTTTTATTTAAAAAACCATACCAAACCAAAGTTTGCCTATCCTCTATGGGTTTTGATGTTTTTATCAATTATCTTTAGTTCTAGTACTTCAGCTTTAAGCTTTAGTTGAAATTTGAAGTAATTCTTCTATGTTTGATGATTTGAAAACATGATAATTTTCGTATTATTTGTAAGATTTGGAAAAAAAAATTTGCATCATAACGTATCTCCCGGTTTTTTGGTTTGGTTTGGTTTTGTAATTTCGGTTTGGTTTAGTTTGGTTTGGGACGAATTTTGGTTTGGATTTGGACTTGAAATATGACAACCGAATTTATTTTGGTTTGGTTTGGTTTTGACCCCAAACCAAACCAAAACCGAACTTACGCCCCTACTAGTGTCAATCGTCAAATGATTATCCAATTGTTAGATAAAAAAGTCTATCCAAAAACACTTAGAACAAGGCTTTAGGTATATCCATTTTGGTTGTGTCCAAATTGTCAAGTCAAACCCATTGGCCGATTAGGTCTTGATTGTCCAATTATGCTTGCTCTCGTAGACACTTCTCTTAAACACTTTAAAGATTATCACGTTAGCTTTGGCAAATACTAATATTTGTCAAGGTCCAATTTACTTCAATTGTTTTCCAAATCTAAGCAAAGATCTTGATGATCCTTATATTCTCAGACTTTAACTTTAGATATCAATATGTCTAAAGACCTTTAGTTCCAAGGTGCTAGAAACTTTTCCATTATTTATCGAGTTTATTACAAACTCTTGAATACTCCAAATGAATCTAAGGTGTAGAATACGTTGGTCTTCCCGAGTGGATCTGCCCAGGATCTTTAAGGTTGAACATGGCAAAGCAACCACACACATACTCCGCTCTTCCGTGGGGATAAAATTACTATTCCGGATGAATGGCAAGTTCAAACTCCACCATCCCAAAATCTTTGAAAGAATCCAAGGTAAGAACAAATAATTGAGGAACCGGATGGCGTAGTTCTTATACGATTTAATTCAAGTAAGGAATTTCCCATCTTATTCTTCCAATTATGACTTTCAAAGTGCAAGATCTTATTGTTCTTTTGAAAGGTCAAGTACTTTTCCAAATTCGGATGATTTTCCAAATGTTTCTCGAAAATTGCAAAGTTTTTCAAAAATCTCCCTTTCCATAACTAGTTAATGAAAATGATTTCTTCCATCTCCAACTAAGTCTCAAATGAAACCTCCCAATTTCTCCGAGTTTAAATGTTATTACAAAGGTGGGTTTCCAAATTAATAAACCTATCTTTCCAATGATTTTGATTCTCCAAGTAAATCGTGAAAAACGCTATCGTAGTTTTTCTCCCAATTTTGATAAACATGCTGGGGAGGAGTTTATTCATGAAAAATATTATTCCAAATTAAATGAATTAGGTGCTAATATTCCATTTTTCACACGGCTTCCAATTTACTTAAGTATTTTAAAATCCATTATCCATTTTCCGATTTGTGTGTTAAGTCCAAAATTGCTCAAAAATGGATTCTCGAAAATGGTTAATTAGTTTCCTCTATTCATCCTCCATTAACAAGTTTTCAAGTTTCTTCGAGGAAGGAAGTACTTGTGAAGCTGCTCCATATAAAGTAGGAAGAGATGTTGATGATAATCGGGTCTTACTTTAGGAGACATTCAAAGGTTTATGACCAAACAATTTTTCCAATACAATTTCGCATATTATTTCTCCTCAAATCAATTCTTTATCTTGGGAAAATTATGACTCTGGAATCCTCCAAAAACATGATAAAAACTTTTCCCCAAAAACTATTGTTTCCTCCATTAAACTCTAAGATCTTGACATGAAATAAATCGTATAAAAATTCCAAATTACAAATCATGAGCAACATACGATTCTCCACAAGAAACTTCTAACTCCGCCTTCCAATTACTTCTCGGCTACTCAACAAATTAATTATCAACGATGGTATTGCCCAATCAAATTAATTCTTGATCATGATTTCCAAATTACTACTATTGCTTTATTTGATAGCGGTGCTGATCTCAATTGTATTAAAGAAGGATTCGATTCCTTCTAAATACTATGAGAAAACTACCGAACATTTGTCCGGTGCTAATGGACAAAGACTCCATCGTATAAACTTTCCAAGGCTTATATTTGTAGTAATAATTATTGCTTTAAAACTTGCTTTCCTTTCTTGTTAAAGATATTAATAATAATATTATCCTTGGTACTCCATTTTAACTCGAATTTATCCATTTTCGGTAAACAAATTTGGTATCCATACTTTCATTTTTTGGAAAACACATTTCTTTCCATTTCTCTACTCCATTACAAAATAAGAAATCCATTCTCTCAAACTAACCTAATTACATCGAAAAGAAAAGCGATTTTTCTTTTTAAAGAAGAAATATCTTTCAAAGGATAGAGCAAGTATTACGAGAATCCTCATATTGACATAAAATAAAGGATTTCCAAGCAATACTCCAATATGAAGTTTGTGAGATATTTCAAATGCTTTTTGGGAAAAAGAAAAAAGCATATTGTTTTCCTTCCTTATGAAAAGGATTTTTCCGGAAAGCAAATTCCTACTAAAGCTCGACGATTCAAATGAGCCAAAAGTGCGAAGCACTTGTAAAAGAAATTCAGAGTACTTCTTGATAAGAAGTTGTCAGAGCCTTCAAATCTCCTTGGTATTC
>CANSZD010000391.1:0-117500 GCA_947648045.1 Beta corolliflora
TAATAATAATAATAATAATAATAATTTTATTATTATTATTATTATTATTATTATTATTATTATTATTATTATTATTATTATTATTATTATTATTATTATTGTAGGTAGGTATAGTCAGTTGCATAATTCTTGCTACCACATTTGTTCTAAATTTTTTTAATATCGAAATTGGAATTAGGGTATACTTTTCAATTGTGTTTTTAAATATATAGCGAAGTACTAACAAAGATGATGGTATGGCAGTATGGCACGTTAGTTTTGTTGGAATGTTTGTCGTTGAAAGCAATCAAAGATGCATATAGTGATATAGACTACGTATAAATAAAGTATGTCATTTGGTAAGATACAAATATAACAGTTATATTATAAATATAGAGAATTTCCCAAATCTCGAACCCTCGGAATATATGAGAATCCTATAAATAGAGAATTTTGCTTGTTAGAGGGCCTTAAAGAAGTTGGTGAGCCTTGTATGCGACCAAGTCCCCGTGTAAATAGGTTAAGACAAAGAATTTTTGATATTTTGATGATCTATGTGTCCCCAAAGCTCGATAACTTTTAAGTGATACCCTTACATAATTGATTGTGAGACATAAGAATAAAAATGTTGTGATATGTACTTCTAAGGAATAGTAAAAGACATTAAATATATTTATAAAATGGTATTAATTTAATGATTTACATCAAATCACGCAATATGGATGTTATTTTTGCTTCTTAATTTTGACGGATTTTTGCTTAATCATTGCTCAATATTTCACTTTTAGTTTATTTCAGTAGCCCTATACTCCCAAGAAACCTTGAACTTATAGTAAATCATTGTAAGGTAGCTTCATACAAAATTTGCCTAAAAGAATCCAATTGTGATTGGAATTAGGTTATAAATTAATTTTTATAGCGTCGCTAATTTGGTTGTTGGTGGCTTTAAATCAAATGACAAATGAATAAAAAACATTTGCTGAATAATACAAGTAACAAGCACAGTAGAAATCTTGAACCACTTCAAAAGTCTCAAAAAATTCCAAATTTAATTTCTCTTATAGTACTAGATATACTATATACTTCTATTACACTTCCAATTTCATACGTAAATGACTGTTTTATTACCTACAAGCTACCAACTTCGTATGATAGGACCAGATAGCAACTAATAAGACCAACTTGAGCAACGTTTTATCTACAACTTAATGTAGGTTCTTTTGTCGCAAATGCTGCCACAATTAATTAGATAATACAGCAGTCTTAAGCTTCAGTTCACTTTTTATTTTTGTTAATCAAGTTATACTCCCTTTATTTCCGAAAGCTTCTTTACTTTGTGGAATTTCTTTCACAAAAAATTTCGAATGGGAATAACAAAGAAAAACGAAGTGATTATTTACTAATTTCTTTTGTTTTTTACTCCTAAAATTACGGAAGGGGTCAAAAATAATGAAAGGGACTTTTGCAGTTTTGCTAGTGGAAGTGGTTTCTAAGCCTTTCTACTTTGGTAGTTGTTAATAAATTACGGTATTGGAATGAAATTTAAGTGTAATGTTATTAGGAAGACCTTTAAAATCTCCATGGGGATGCATTTTTTTCTACGATGAATCAATCTCATTCCCTAAACTTGTTTTTGTCTCCAAAGGGGAGTTAATTTTCATTACCACTCATTACCACCTACAGGTGGTATTGGATGGGAATGAAAATTCAGAAAAAAAGTAGACACTTAGTGATAAATTAGCATTCTGCATGGGAACTGGATGATGATATTCTTCACAAATTTACACACAAATTCATTCTCATTACCACCATTTATAACCAACTACGTACCAAACGGACCGTCAGTGTCAGGGTGTTTTGGACTCATAAATATTCCCGTCTAATTGGAGACTTTTCCAATTACCATCACAGATCTATTTCAGCCATTATTTTTCAACTTACTAATACATGCATTTCGCATGAACAAGTTTTGCACCACATATTCTCACATTAACTTAGAATGAAACATTACATATTAATAAGTCATCTTTAGATAAGTCCGAAGTTAGCTAAAAAAACAAGTTCAAAGTCACCTTAAAATTTAAACTAATAAGTTATTGTACACACGTCTTATTTCGTCACATAACTAATCTTGTTTGCACCCGAAAAAGAACTTTTCAGAAAACTTTTGCTATATTCTAACCTACACAATTTGTATCCAGGATATACTTACTTCACACTTGGGAGTAGGATAAAATTAACCTGGCCTAAAAGGTAGAATTGTAACCAAAATCTACCAACCAAGAACTTTTCATATATATACCATTGTTTAAAGTTTGGAGAGATGATTTTTACTGTTAATTAATAAATTTTCTTCCATTACATATAACCTTCATGGTTCCAAATATTTTCCCATAATAACATTAAAATAAAAGCTAAAAAAGAAAATGTGCACATTTTATATGAGCTTGCGATCTATGTTCCTCAAACACCGATAAAGTGTTTACTTCGGATACGGGTGTCTAAGCGTCATTCCGATTATTTTATAGAAAAAGTCGAGTTTTAGTTTATAATCAGTATCCTATCGTGTCGGAAAAGGACCAAAACGATATCGAGTTTTTGGGGTAAATGGAGGTGTCGGAGTAACATAGCTTGCGATCACCTTAATCTTCAGCAAAAATTCATAATTTCATAAAAAGTAGCAAAACATATAAGCAAGAAATAAAGAAGCCAGGAAAAAAAAAGCCAAAAAAGAAAAGAAAAGAGTAGAGAAAGAAGAATTACCAACATAATGGGAGAATCTCTCAAGTCTTCCAACTCTTCCTGTCTCAGTTTTCAACTGTGGAACTAGATTTTGATCCATCATAACTTAAAATTCAATATCAAAAATCCCCTTTTTTTTCTTCTTCCTTTTCCAAAAATACCACTTTTTTTTTCTATACTCTCTTTCTTTTTATTCAAATCAGCAGCTACAAGATACTATAAATCTAGAGAGAGAAACAGATAGGACAAGTTTTTGCTTCCATAACCAAGAAGAACTATAGCAGAATAGAGGAGAGAGAAAGGAATAATATTTGAAAGATTGATGATGATGATTTGAGGAAAAAAGGGAGGAAATTATAAAGTTAAAAGATGCTTAATGTTGTAATTAAATTTAAGTGACAAGTATAAAGTCAATGGTTGTAGATGATAACCATATACTTAATGGAGTATATAAAGAGTTGTTTGGTTTGTTATGAAAAAAATATTAAGAGTTGTTTGTTTCAATAGTTAGTTATTATAATTGAGAAAGAAGAGAATTTGATATATTATTTGTGGTGGACAGCCACTAACTCATAATGTTCAGGATTGAAAAATATTTATATAGGATCATGTGCATAATAAGTATGTTTCTCAATATTATTCCTTTTTTTTCTTTTCAAAAAAAGAGAACTTAGAGGTTGGACCATTAGAATTGAAAAGTTAGTGATGGCCATTAGAAAGGTCAAGTATTATAAGAAAGACTTGATGAAAAGTTTAGTCAATTAGGAGGATTAGACGCGCTAGAAATGGTTCTTTGCATGGACTCTTTCATAAACGGCTTCACAGATAATGGTTGTGTACTTGTGTTAGTTGCGTATGTGTTTGTTTGGCCCAAATAGACTTTGCTTAGAGGATGGATCATATGAGACTTTTGTAAATGAGACTATTTGGAGAACTGTTCTCTACTGAAGTAAATATGTAAAGACGTAATAAAAATTAGGATTGTCCATATTCCTTTAAAAAAAGAAATTTTGGGGGTCGAGTTAGGTTTTGACAAATAGGCCTTATAATTGATACCCTTTAAGGCTTTAACGAACACTTTGAATAAGTTTCTAACTATCGTTGATGCGATTGAAAGTTGAATTTCGCATTACATGAAATTAATTCTACTCATACTTCTGCGAAAAGCGTAATTTCTTGTGTTAACTCGCAAAAAGAGTTCAAATGTAAGTGTTGTAGCTTAAAAGTATTATATCTACAAAAGATTCGTTCCATTTTATTTTATCAAGGTAATATGGTCCCACAACCTATTTGAACCTTTTTTTTTTCCTATCCTACATAATGACAAACTAACCTGCCAACCAGGGGCGGATCTGGGGGGTGGCCTACCCGGGCCACGGCCCACCCCACAATCCAGAAAAGCTATATATACGATATTTGAGACAAGATACAAATTACTCTGTTGGACCAGATGGTGGGAGTAGTAGCATGGTAGGCGTAAGGTTGGACGTTCGATTCCGCGTTGCTCTGTTTTGTTGGTCTTCTAGTTCTAGCTATTCAATTTTTGCTCTTTTTTGTTTGCTTTCTCTACTTGTCGTGTCATTGATTTTGTTTTCTTCTCATTCACTTGTATGTTTGCTTAAGGTTTTTGAATTAAATAAAAATTCAAAATATAGAATAATAATTTGAATAATAACGTTAAAAACATAATTTCTTTTATTTTTCCCTTTGGTCTATTACACTTTATAGTTTATACTATTGTTTTTCAAGTGTCTCATGGTACTATTTACATTTGTTTTGAAATGATCTCTCGATTATATTAATACATCTTCCCACAATCCCACTACTAAAACATTATATTCATATGTATACTCTCTCTCATTCACATAAATATATCAAAATATTTCCTATTATATCTACTTCTTCAATTACTCACTTCGTCTTTATTTTATAACTTGCTATATTTTTCGCAAATTGGTGTCTTTTTAAGCTTGTTATATTTTTCAGAAATGGATGTCTTTCTTTTTACTTGCGATATTTTCTTATCTGGTAGCTATGCCAATATTTTCCTTTATTTTTTCCCTCCTCCTTCTTCTAACTCTCAAATATTTGTCATTTTCACATTAAATTATGTTCTCCACCTACTATCATAAATTCTTGTGCATATCAAAATGTACCAAATATAAATGTAGACAGTGTGAGTAGAAAATACCAGGAAGTAGTATTTTTATTTAAGAACAAAAAAAAGTCTTCTATACATTATAAGTTCGGCCCACCCCATATAAGAATCTTGGATCCGCCACTGCTGCCAACTAAATAGAACTATTGAAAATATGAGAAAAAGGAATAGATCAAACAAAAACAGATTGTGGGATCAGTACACTACACAATTGTGTCCTATCCTCACCAATCCTACTAGCCACTAAGCCATGAATACTTGTCAAACAGGTTGGTCTGGTCGAGTTAGAATTAGACATTTTTGGCTTCGGGTGGTGGATTTTAGGTTCGAGTCATACAATACTTATTCCTTTTTCCTACACAGTTTTATTCGAATTTCCCTCACAGGTTAAGAGCTTTAAAGATGTCATTTCTATATATATTTTTTGTAGCTACATATAACATATTAGTTATTCTGTCATAAATTTAATTCAACATCATGTGTTATATGATCCCTTCCGCCTCTCTATGGTCAAGGAAGCTTCCCATCATGATTAATCAAAGCTCCATCTCCACAGTCAATGTCTCATATTAATTGAGCAAATGGCAGAGCATACTGATGAGTGATGACTGATGACTGATCTCTTCTTGATCCTAAATAAGGATTTTTATATGGGCCGTTTCATGAGCTGGGCTATATTGGGCATCTAATCTTCTACCACCATTGCAAGCTTCGCAAACACCATTCTGCAATCAAGCTCTAATGCCAATTATCTGACCCAAAATGATATTAGGTTAATGAATGGACTACAAGTGAAGTAAGCCCACTCCAATCCTAGGAGTCAATATATTATAAGCCCACTCCAATCCAAAAAGCCATACTTCTCATACTATAGTCTCATTACAATATTACTATACGATTCTTTTTGGGTTTCTTCTGTAATGGGCCCATGTATTTGTTGAATAAGTACTCCGTTCGTTTGTTTAGATTGTTACGCTTTTCTTTTTTTTATCGTTCTTTTTTAATTGTTACACTTTCACTTTTTTCTTATATGGTAACCTATCATATCAACTTTTTACACTTTTCTACCTCATATACCTCACCTAAAACCTTCACACCTATTGTATTTTTCTCTCTCCTACAATATTATAATGGTTATTTTACATTTCCTACAAACCAATCATTCTTTGGTTGTACTTCTTTGATGATTTTTGTAGAAGTTCATTGGTTCTCCCCTAAAGTGAACTGAAGTGTAACAATTTAAACAAGCAGGGGGAGTATAACATTGTAAATCGATAATTTTCAGTCTTTGCAATACCTCTATGGTTCTTTGTATTACTATAGACTCATTACAACAACCCCTTTCCAATCCCATTATGTCGAAAGCCGCATCACAATTAACGTTCACCATACCGGCTGGCGGATGTTATCCCTAGTTCTTTGTTGGCTGGAAACACATATCGCGTAGGCATAAGCTTTATATGATCTGCCACATACTTGCAGCTATACCATATTATCGTTTTAGATATATAGTTTCTTTTGAGCACCAAAAATGGGGAAAAAGGTAGTTTTTGTGAAGATAATGATACGGCTTAAACCCTAATCAGGGTGCCTGGGCTCATATATATAATATATGTATAATAATACAATTACAAGGATACCCTTAGTATCCTCTATTACACCCCCTCAAACTGTGCAGGGGAAACCACGTACAGTTTGGACCTTAAAAACTCAAAACGCTGACCTAATAAACCTTTGGTAAAAATATCAGCGATTTGTAACTCAGTAGGAACATAGCGTACAACTAAATCACCATGAGCAACACGCTCCCGAACAAAATGATAATCAATCTTGATGTGCTTACTACGATCATGCTGAACTGGATTCACAACAAGATAAGAAGCAGAAACATTATCACGAATGATGAGTCCCAACTCAGCTAATAAGGAACTAATTGAGAGGGTGTCCTGTACTGTGTAAGCAACGACACGATACTCGGCTTCAGTGGAAGACTTAGAGACAGTGGGTTGCTTCTTTGAGCGCCAGGAAATGAGATTGCCACCTAAGAAGATAGCATAACTAGTGGTGGAACGACAACTATCTAGGCAACCAGCCCAATCAGCATCCGAGTATGCAATCATGATAGACATAGTCTTGGAGGGACGAAGCCATAGACCGTAGTCAGTAGTACCCTGCAAGTACATGTAAATACGCTTAACAACCAACAAGTGAGATGTGTGGGGGGCATGCATAAATTGGGAAACTAAATGCACATCATACGTAATGTCAGGTCTTGTCATAGTCAAGTACGTACTGTAAAGCCCCAACCATATTGCGATACTCAGTAGGATCAGATAGAAGATCCCCATCAGTAAGCGAGAGAGTAGTTCTACTCGGAAGGGGTGTGCGGACAGGCTTAACAGTGTGCAGGTGAAACTTGAGAAGAAGGTCATGAACATACTTTTTCTGACACAAGAATAAGCCATGGGAGGTGCGAATAGCCTGCACACCAAGGAAATAATGGAGAGGGCCTAAATCCTTCATAGCAAACTCAGCAGACAGAAGAGAAATAAATTTTGTGATCAAAGGAGCTGAGTTGCCAGTGAGTCAGTGACAATAATATCATCAACATAGAGAAGAAGATAGAGAATATATTTTCCACGACGAAAAATGAACATGGAAGTATCTGATTGATAACAAAAGAAACCCTGTTGTAGCAAGAAACTACTAAAGCGAAGATACCAAGCGCGAGGAGCTTGTTTTAACCCATAGATGGCTTTCCTAAGACGACAAATGTGATTAGGAAAATTAGAATGAACAAAGCCGGCTGGTTGTTTCATATAAACTTCCTCAATAAGATCACCATGCAAGAAGGCGTTTTTCACATCTAATTGTCGAATGACCCAATTATAGGAAATGGCTAAGGACAAAACCAACCGAACAGTAGTGGAGCGAACAACAGGGCTAAAAGTTTCAGAGTAATCAATACCTTCCTGCTGACCAAACCCCCGAGCAACCAGACGAGCCTTAGGCCTAATCACATGACCTTCCTCATCAGTTTTTATCGTATATATCCATTTTGTACCAACCAAGTTCTTTGACGCATCATACGGTACCAAATCCCAAGTTTTATTGACAAGCATGGCATTAATTTCTTCCGTCATGGCTTGATGCCATTTCGGAATTTTATTAGCCTTAGAAAAACAAGTGGGTGCTTTTTCTTTTTCTATTGTCGTGAGAGTTAAAACGGTTTTTGGTTTGAAAATACCTTCTTTAGCACGAGTTTTCATGGTGTGAACATTATCCAAAGACGGAATGGCAAAAATACCCGGCGAGGGAGGTGTAGTCAAAGGAACAGAGGCAGAGGAGTCATGACGACAAGGGGAGAGGGTGGACGCGGACACAGGGGAAGGGGGGTCAGGGTCGCGTTCTTTGTTGGGCGGAAGAGGAGGGAGGGAGACCCGGCGTGCGGCTGGAGTGCCGGCCGGGCAAAGCCCTAGGGGGTCAATGGTCTTCGACCCGCCGTGCGCTGGAATGCCGGCGGGCTGGGCAGCATTAAGTGGGGGTGGGGTGGGCAGCCCATCGGGAGCTGGAAATCCAGCGGGCGGGACATCAGCGTGATGGAGGGGGGTGTCCGAGCCATTGGGCGATGGCGAAGTAGCGTGCGGGGGAGACCGAGCACAAGGGGAGGGGGAGTCGTAGCCATGCGACGATGGCGAGACAAGGACATACGTAGGTTTTGCGGGGGAGTCGTAGCCATGCGACGAAAGCGAGACAAGGACATACGTAGGTTGTGCGGGGGAAGACATGGGTAAAGCGGGTGAGCTACGAGACGACGATGTTGTCGTAGAGGAGATGGCTAAGGGTAAGTGAAGGAGTAAGGGGTCAGTATCACTAGAGTCAACAGAGGAAGAGGGTCGGGACGATACAAGTTAACGATAGGGGAACACCGACTCATGGAATTTGACATTCCGACTCACATACACACGACCCGACTTAGGTTCCTAACATCGATACCCTTTGTATCCCAAGCATAACCAAGGAAAACACATTGAACATACCGTGGGGTGAGCTTGTTCGACGGTTTGGCAGAGAAATTAGGAAAACATTCGCAACCAAACACACGTAACATGGAATAGTCATGGCGTTTGGAGAATAACTTTTCAAAAGGTGAGAGGCCCTGCAAGACAGGAGTAGGCAAACGATTTATGACATATGTAGCTGTATACGCAGCATCGACCCAAAACAAACCAGGAAGTAAAGACTCAATGAGCATTGTACGAGCAAGTTCAATGACATGTCGGTGCTTGGGTTCAGCAACACCATTTTGTTGTTGAGTTTCAGGGCAAGATTTGCGAAAAGAAATTCCACATTTTCGAAAATGATCTAGGAGAGGTTGATTATCGAATTCCCGACCACCATCACTTTGGTAATATTTAATTTTGCAGTCAAATAAATGTTCAACCAAAGCTTGGAAATCTAAAAATCGATCATGCACCTCTGATTTGCGTTTTAAAGGATAAATCCATGTAACACGAGAAAAATCATCAACAAAACACACATAGTATTTAAAACCAAGATGTGATAAGATATTAGATTGCCATAAATCAGAATGAACAAGTTACAAGGGTTTATCAAAAGAGTATAGTACATCTTGAAAAGGAAGACGATGAGACTTTCCTAAGCAACAAGAAATACAATCAAAGAGATGACTAGTGGCACGCACAATAGCCTTATTTTGCTTAAGAGCACCTAGTACTCGATCACCACAATTTCCAAGACGACGATGCCAAGTAGGACCGGACGCAGAGAGAGAGAAGAGAGCAACTGGCCTCCTAGGATGGGTGGTGAGGATGATAGGATAGACATTTCCTTGACTAGAAGCTTGGAGAAGCACCTCCCCCGTCCGATTGTCCTTAACAAAAACATGAGAACCATTAAAATTCACAGTGCAATTGTTATCTTTAGCCAACTTTTGAACTGACATTAAATTGAATTTAATATTAGGACAATGATAAACTGAGTTTAAAACTAAAGGTCGACTGTTAGAGTTTAATGTGACTATGCCAACATGTTTTACTGGGATTTGAGTACCATTTGCTACTTCAACAGAAATTGGACCAGTATAAATAGACTTATTTGATAGAATACCTTGATCATTAGTCATGTGAGAAGATGCTCCGGAATCAGGAAACCAAGTGGTTTCATTATGCTCGCCAGTGGGGAGACCAACAAGAGCAGCATTAGAAGTTTGAGCATATCGAGAAGGACACGAAACATCGGAATGACCTGGATTAAATCAAATTTGACAGACTATATTGGAAGACTGAGAACCAAACACACCCTCAACAGTAGAGCTCCCTGCAGACAAATGGTTAGTATTGCGAGAAGGAAGGGCTACAACAGCACTTTTAGATGACAAAACAGAATTACATATAACTATACCTCCTGAGGGTTGTGTTTGGGTTTGTGTTTGAGTTTGCTTGGCCCCCCCATTTCGACCTTTTCCACGACCACCACGACCACGGTTTCTACCCTTTCCACCACCACGACCACCCTGGTTATTGTTGCGAGAGCCAGAGTTCGAAGATTGCGAGTCAGATGAAGGAGAATTAGTAGGAACATGAGCAAGAAAAGCCTGATGAGTGGCGAAGCCTTGTTCCCGAGCATGACGGCCCTTAATAATCTGTTCTTGAATCAATAATTTTTCCCGAACATCATCAAAACTCAAATTACCAGAGAAGTGTGTAATACTAGTAGTTAGGGAATCATAATCCTTGACAAGGCCCATGACAGTATGTTGAATCAAGTCACTAGATGAAACAGTAGCACCAATCGCAGCAAGAGAATCAGCAATAAGTTTGATGTCACGTAAATAAGCATCCATGGATTGAGATTCAGTCTTAGAGACATGTTGTAACATACTTTTCAATTCCATGGAGCGAGCTAAACTAGCATTCATAAAACGGGATTGAAGGTGAGTCCAGATTAACATTGAAAACTTAACATCATGCACCTCAACAAGCATATCTTCGGACAGAGTAGCAAATATCCATGAACGAATAGTTTGATCAATACGAAGCCAATGATAATAGTCAGGATTCATGGATTGGTGATTAGTATGATCAAGCAAATAAATGTCAGGCATAGCAATAGAACCATCAAGCATACCTAACAAACCATGGGATACGAGAAACGATTCGAATTGAGTACGCCAGGGTAAATAGTTTTCAACAGTCCGAAGAACAGTAGTAACAATATTCTTAACATTAGAAGTAGATGTTACCAGTACCGAGGATAATGAAGCAAGATTGGGTTGTAGAGAGTAGAAACCAGGCGGGCCACCAAACCCAGTGGGCGTGTGATGTTGGGGCAGCAGCCCCGGATGGCCGGCAAGGGTGGAGCCACCAAAGGTAGGATGAATGGGTGAGGACGACGGAATCCCACGAGACACAGACGTCCCAGAGTTCGCAGCCCCAAGCGGAGATGCGGCTGCCTCGAAAAGACGACGAGGCGTGGTGTGCGAGGGTGTCCACGTGAAGGCCATGGAGTCACCATGGCTGTAAGTGTGCGACGGACCCAGCCCTAGTGCGCCAGCGGTGATCGAAGGCTGCGGACCAGGGGCGAGGGATGCGGGGTGCACGATAGTGCTGGCAGGCAGCACGGAGACGGCTAGAGATACCGTCGTGGCGGAAGTCACTGTAGTCGTGGTTGCCGAGGCTGATTGAGAAGCCATCAAAGCAGGCAAGTGCGGTGATCCGAAAAAAAATGAAAGCGGAAGCAAGAAAAACCCAAGAACGTAAAAGGAGAAAACTTTATGCTCTTGATACCATGTGAAGATAATGATACGGCTTAAACCCTAATCAGGGTGCCTGGGCTCATATATATAATATATGTACAATAATACAATTACAAGGATACCCTTAGTATCCTCTATTAGTTTTATTCGAGCAAGTAATACAGATTTAGAGGTGAAGTCAGACAAATTTTAAAAGGGCAGTAGTTAGTAATATTTATACACCTAAAAAAGTATTGCAATATATATATATATATATATATATATATATATATATATATATATATATATATACCAAACGCACAAGATACCCAAGGAGGAGGGGGAGGCCACCCCTGGCCATAGCATAGCTTCGTCGATAGTACATGAATAATATACATTTTACAATAGTGAGTCATTTTTTTGGGTCATGTAGTGGCATCAAATCAAACGATAGTCGATAGGGCTTATACCACTCCTTGTATACTGAAGTATAGGTACTTCCTCCGTTTTTTTATTGTTACGCTTTTCTTTTTTTAACCGTTTTTTATTTAATTGTTACACTTTCTTTTTTCCCTTATATGGTAACGAAATGGACTTGGACAACTCAATAAGGAGGAACATCGTTCAGTCCACATACAAGAACCAAGGAGGTTCTATACTAAAACCAAGTGGCAGTTGTAGGATTAACTCCTTTAGCTTATATTATGATACTTTCTCTTCTCTTTCTCCAACTTAGGACAACTCACATGTGCACAACAAGTATTGGGTTCAACAAGTATTTTCTCGTTCCATTGCTAATTGTGGACTTGTTAGTACTAGTCTTTCTAGGTCCCAGCTTCTTAATAGAGCCCATATACAATATAGATCTAGCAGTTTCGGGTATGAAGTATGGGCCTATTACAAAATTGTTTGGTGCTTGACAAAAAAACTAAAAAGGGAGTTTGGCGTTTTGCCAAAAACTTTCAATAATACTTATTAAAATATTAAGTTTCCAACTGGTTGGACCCACAAAATCACAGGCGTATAGAGATGGCAATGGCTAGGGTCTGGGTAGGGTCTAGCCTTACCCATACCCTAACTTTTGGATGTAGACCCATACCCTACCCATACCCATAGGGTAAAATTTTTTAGGACCCTTACCCGTACCCGTAGGGTCCGATAGGGTCTGGGTAGGGTCTAGGGTCTAAAATGGGTCCAACACAAAAATAAATCCGCTTACATTTTCACATGTATATATAATCGTTAAGCACAATTTTATATATTAATTTTGCAATTAGCACACATAATATCACGTACATTCCATACCAATACATATTTTTTGCACATCCCAAAAGTCTCATACATCAAAATATAAATAAATATATTTTTACGTGATTGCGATTTGCGGCTAGGGTTCCTAACTGAGGGAGGGTTTTAGTTTTATTGGAAGTCTGCTGGAAGGATATGTTTATATATATATTTATTTTAATTTTTTAAAAAATAAAAATATATATTTTAGTTTAGATGGGTCTATGGGTAGGGTTTGGGTAGGATCTGGGTATTTGAGGAGTGGACCCTTACCCTATCCTTACCCGATAGGACCAAGACCCATACCCTACCCTTACCCATAGGGTCCAAAAAATTAAGACCCATACTCTAATTTTAGGGTAGGGTCTGGGTGGGTCTGGATGGGTCTGGATAGGGTTTTGGACTCATTGCCATCCCTACTGAGGCGTATATACATTAGCCGGATAATCAACATGTAGGACTAATTATTGGAGATTAAAGTTTTTAAATAAAAACGTTACGTACCTCTACGGCTCTACGTGAAGAAATGTGTAATGGAGAAATTTTAGATGAAAAATCAATGTACTACTAAAATATAAGTAATATTGAAGTAGTGTATTTTTGAATTCTTAAGTACAGTAGTGGGACTCCAATACCAAGCCACTAGCAAGCTTAGTAATTTCTCTAAAGATTTATATCATGTAGAGATATAATATGCTACATCCAACAAAATTTGCTAAAATATATTATACGAAAAGATGAATAACCAAAATGTAATATGAGTATATGACTATTCCAGATTTAAACGTGTTGGCCTTGATGTTACTAATTAAGAAGTGAATACTTGCTAAATTATTTCAGAGAAGTCGCATACGAAAATATAAACTTATTACTAGATTCAATTTCAAGAACATAAAGTTTTTCTCAAGTTTTTCTAGTTTTTGAGATATATGTAAAATATGGAGTAACAATTTAGCCTCAAAATCGAGAATGAGGGAGTGAAAGGGTGGTAAGCCCTTTTATCTTCCACCTACAGGTTGTGGGTTCGATTCTCATGGGGGGGTTTGTGGAGGCTTTGGGGTAGGTTGTACTTAGATATCCTATGAGAAGGCGTTAATGTAATTTATCTTACCAAATTTTAAAAATTTAGCCTCAAAGACACAAAGAAACGCTTAAGAATAGAGCCAAAAATGAGTTACGGCCCACAACAAACCCATAATTCACGAATCAAAATCCACCAAAAGATTACAAAAATAAAAAGGCAAGCTATTGTGTGGCTAATATCAACTGATTCGAAAAAGACATTATAAATGGAGACAAAAGAATGCAAACTTTGGTACTGTTACTCTGCCAAATCCACAACGTCAATGGCGTCAACCCAAGCACACATATACTTAATACTTACAACTGTTACAAGTTACAACATTATGTTTTGTCTATTATAGTACTACTACGTAAGCTGCTGCTCGTTCTCTTCCAATTATTTCTGATCAAACTAGATCGGATATCCGATTTTTCATGATTGATTTTTGGTCTAAATTAGTTGCATATTTTTTTGTACTCGCTTTGGGTGAAAAGAGTTGTTATAGACATGCGATTTAGCCCAATGAAATTTCTTAATAGTCGTTGGTTCTTTGCTTTTGATAATTTTATGGGAGGCGTTACCGCGTTAGGGTAAACTCGCCAATATGAAAAACTCTATATTGGACAATCTCTTAGAGAATAAGACTATGTAGAGCTCCACAATATATTCTTTTCTAAACCTAAAAGATATAGCTATATAAGGGGTCTTCTTCTTAGTTTTCAATAAAATATCTGGCTATTAAAATACGTAAAAATTAACATCATTATTAATTGAAGATTGTCAAACTTTGACGTTTTGTATGTGTTTTTTAAAAGAATATATCTTTCTATGGTATTTCAACTTCGAATGCAAGTTTTGAAAAATAGAAGTATATATCATATCATTGAGGCTAAAAAAATTATCATATAATTGAGGCTAAAAAAATCTCACATTTTGTATACTTGTTAATTTATTGTTATCCAACACAAATTTTCATTCTAAAGTGCTTTTTTTTTCTAATATAACTTTTAAAATCTAGTGCATCTAACAACTCTATGGCTATATATATTAACGCTAATAAGGTATAAAGATTTAATTTTCAAGATAAGAAAGAAAATAAAGAAATCTGATTAGATATGGACATCTGAACTTTGTACAAATATGACTCATTTTTTATCTGAAATTATGCACAAATAAATGGATCACATATCCAAAAGTTTGGATGATTATATTAAACTAGTTGTTGGGCCCGGACGGTGCCCCGGGTAATTAAACAAGATAAAATGATATGTTTAGTATAGTTTGGGATTGACATTTTGTCACAAGCAAAAGTCATAGTTTAGTGGTAAAATCATGACATTATAAAGTAAGAGGTCGACCTCTTAATGCAAATTTTTTGATCATTTTCCAAAAAAAGAAATGTCATGTTGGAGAAAAACTTGTGCCACATCAGTATCATAGGCGGGGGTGACACCATGCTCGCAATGTTTGCCCATGCATTTTAATAATATAGATATATAGACTAGGTCGATAAAGAATATTAAATTTGGTTATTCAAATTTTTAGATATTTTACGACAACTCGAACTTTGGGACCTATTAATAGATGTGTGTGGTTTTATTTCTAGGAGAGTACTTGTTGTCGTTTGAAACTACTTCTTGTAATCTTGTCAATGTAAGTCGACAACAAGTCATATAACCAGGTACATTGTTTGGTTTGGTGACGATCCACGTTATTGATATGTTGATTTTGATTCTTGAAACCCCCTCCCCCTTCCCGTACTCTTTGCCTCTTCTCACGTAAAAATGTAGGAGAGAAATGTAGACTGAGTAAATTATTCAGTCTTTATGATTATATCTTGGGGAACTGGGGAAGTACTCTAGTTTACTTCTGAAATTGATTGCTTAATGGTCTTATGATTTAATAGTTTTAATGTTTACTACTGTACAGTAGTAACTTTGAATGTACGTATTAGTTGAAAGTTCTAATATTCTGAAGAGAAAATAATTGCACGTCTTTCTTGTAACAACCTCATTTTGGTTTCAACTTTGTGGTTGCAATTGCAAGGAGGCTTCTACAAGTCCATGTTGGCAAAGACTCAAGCACGTCATTAACTACAGGGAACATCCTCATGTGCAATTCTTAGTCCTCGGAACAAGCCGAACAGCATGAAGTCTAAAGCACAAATTCTACATCATGTTCAATAACATGGAAAGATAATTACAGCACAAAGGACACCCCCCCCCGTCAATATTATACAGCCCTTAACCAATTTTATGTGACTCATGTTCGATATTAATTTGGGCCGAAGTTCACGTCCACGAGTTCATTCATTATACACACGGATTTACCCAAAATATGGTACATCCCATTACATTGCCGTGCATAAGTGGAGAATATGAAAAGGCATATTCATATAGCTCGGATATTGGATGCAAATCATACTAAGGCCACTCATCTTATAAATTTCGAAATTACTATCCAAATTTACCTTCTTAGAGCATAAACATGTATGATTGAAAAAGTCACCTAGAAACTATCGTGAGGGATGAACTAAAAAGATAAAAAGGTTACACAAAATAACTAAATAGATCATAGGAATGGATCACTCATGACCAAAAAAAATCATCCAATGATCTATTACTGGAATCCGTCATGGGATGGAGCCTACTTAAAAATTTTGTTATGCTAATTGTAATCAATTTATTAGATAAATTTAAGGGAAATAAAATAACCAACAGTTGTTAACTTTTTGAGATTTAGAAATAGACATTGCTTTTACTATATTTTAAAATACTTTTTGAAGTTTTTATTTACTCTCCTCTATAATCAATCAAAAGGTGGCATTTTTTTTTCCTTTTTCATTACAAGTGGAATACATTTGGTGAAATTAGTCATGAGCCATCATCAACTTTTAAGGAAGAGAAAGAAAGTGTTAGGGAGAGAAAGAGGGATGGTATGTGTTTTTGGATCATGAGTAGGAAATTAGATTTTAGATAATGTTAAGAGAGTAATTCTATTTAATAGGATTGTTCCATATCCAATCAATCAATATACACCTGATCCGCTAGTAGGTGGAAAGTTGAGGATCCAGTTCCAAGTACTGCTTCTCTACATTAGATTACAAAACCCTCCCACAGCTGGTCTGTAAAGGTGGTTCACTAGGGTGCATATTTCGCATCATCTTCATCATTCGAGGCTCGTGCGGGTCACGAAAACTTCAATAATGGCAAGTGAAAGAGGGGGAAGAAGAAGGGAAATAATGAATGAATATGAAATTGGCACCTATATTGGTCCCCTAGAGAACAACCTAAAAAGGACCTTTTGCAGAATTTACAAAAAAGAAATTGTGGCCTCAAAAATTGCTATCTCTAATCAGATTCGCGAAATGGGAAACTGGCTGCGTTTCCCTGAAAGTTCACAAACTATCATCTCATGTTACAGCAAACCGGGCGGCCTAGCTGTTGTAATTTGTTCCACAGACAGATCATCTGTTTTGGGGACTGGTAATGAGCAGTGTAATAATCTTCTATACAACCGAACTGGCAGAACTTTAGGCTGTGAACATATTCGACTGGTCGAGTGCTGTTGAAATTCTCCACCCACATTCCCATACTCACATCTTCCATCTTGAATAACTGCATGAAATACGCATGTGAGATCAATATAATACTAAGACAACTTGGATTTCACTTCAAGAATCAGTTGTCATTACTCCAAAAATAACACATGCTCACCCTAAGTTTGTGCTTCTCAAACTCGGAGACAATGAAATGTGCGACATCGGATGACAATATGTAACCTGGTCCATTTGCATAAGGTGGATAATCTTCCTCTGGCCACTCCTGAACGAAATAAAACAGGAAAGAAGGATGAGATACTTACCATCAACTCTGCTAATTACAGAGATAAGCACACATATTACAGAGAGAACTCATCAGCTGCATTGACTTGAATCACAATGTTATTATTAGTCAAATCGCAAGCACATCAATAAAAACTCCATGTGATAACAAGATGAACCTGAACGTCAGACTCATAACCGACACTTTGTTCTTATCTTCTTAATATATTTAAGTTCTATTAAGGCTCTACCCAAGTTCAATCCACGACTAAAGCAAGTCCCAATAAGTTTGAATAGTTCTAACAAGTTCTTAAGTTCAGCATAAGTGAACTTTAGGTGAAAAGAACGAAGCTTAAATGGATTCCTTTCACATGCTGCTTTAAAAGTTTCATGCAACCTTTGTAACCTAGCAATTCCGTCTATAAGATCAAATAAATCAAACCTCTGGCCAGTGGCCACCACACAAACAAAAACAAAAAGGATAATTATCAAATAAAGGAAATGGATTAAAAGTACAAATTCCACAAACTCAAAATATGACACCTGTAACCACCAGACATTACGGTTTTTGGGCAGCATGGTTCGAAGTCATACCTCATATGTGACAGCCCATTTACCACTGCGCAGAGGCTTGTGGTAGTAGTTGATGTTACCCACATACAAGCTACCACCCTCGGGAATCTTGTTTGCTTCCTTAATAACCGCATCAACCCGAACAAAGGTATCATCATCACATTTCATGATGTACTTTGCATCGACAGTGCGAATCTGTTAGCAAAGAGGTTCTTATAAATTAAAATTTGCATCACATGGGAGGACAGCAGCCAAAATTATGATGTTTGATGACTTACCCCGTATTCGCAAATAGCCACAGTTTTCACTACAACCAAGTCATAACTATCCATGTAAGGGACTATGACAATGTCACCAAAAAAATCAGCCTCTTTCTTCAACTCAACATTCACCTCCATCCTTGCATGCTGAAAAGAAAGGTTGGTGTCATGTTAAAAAAAACAGACAACATGCTAGAATATCAACACCGGTAAGATTAGCTACATGAAAACATAGTCTCTACTAACCAATGCTACAAAAAAGCGAGCCACCACTTTCGAAGATTTTATTAGCCTATGCTGCATCCAAGACTTCCTTACAGCCATTCTCTCGGCAAAGTGGTTACCTGCAGAAAGAATGCCAATGAAGAGCTCCACAGGGCTGTTAGGAAGTGGTGGAGCTTGCCATCTGCCAGACATATCAAGGTGCCTCTGAGGATCGTAACTAGGATGTGATGATGGCAAGGAAGCAGCAAATACTGAATGGACATCAATGTCTCCTTTAAATGTCAGTCCCGTAGCATCTTCAAGTGAAAATCCCTGCGAAGATTGGTAAATCGATATAAAAAAGAGTGCAATACAACAGAAAACCCTAAAAAAGATTCAAGGGATTTCACTTACTGTTCGGTAAGGAAAGGACGTAATATGCCTCCCATCGACATTGACGTGATAACCTTCCAAGCCAGCACTGACGGTCATAACAAATAGCTTATCCTCAGCAAATGGAAAAGGCCAATCCACAGTGACCTTCTTCGGCCTGCTTAACAGCCGACTCAACCACCACGTCGCCCTAGATTCTTCATTATTACTATCATCATCGCGAATCCATTTCTCACACTTAATCAGCCCATCAACTATAAAGCCCAACAAGCACATATAAAGAGGTTAGTAATTATACCTAGGATCAAAACACAGGGTAAGATCATAAAGAGACATAGTCTTAGGTTGAGATTGTATCACCGCCCATGCCCTCAGAAGAATTTCCATAATCTCAACTCTTCTCTTATTTTCCTTACAGCTTGCAATTATAAGAGATTAAGATTGTGAGCTAGTTCCATAATATTTCATTCTACTAGCATCATGCATTTGTCCATTTACCACAACCAACATACATGTAATACAGGGGTATCACACATATCCACATTCTGTCTTGTCATCACCAATCCAAATTCACCCAAATGAAAGACAATTTCTCTCACAATACACCAAGCCATAATTCAAATTTCAAACTCGAAACAAAAAAGATCAAAAAACTTTTTCCAAACAATTCAAGCAAGATTGATCCAATGCATAGATTACGAAAGACCAAAAAGCAATGAAATTGGGACTCACCAGTTTCCTCATCAAACCTAGACTTCCAGCCTTCGCAACGAACAGAAGTTCCCCATTGCTGCCTATAACAAGTGTTCTGCTCAATGACAGGCTTCCCACTCCAATCACCCTTCAACCTGGGATTATAATGCAAAACCCTTGGTGGATCTTCACCATCAACAGTCTTCAATCCAATCAATTCCAACATAAACTGTGAAACCATCAAACTTTTATCCCCATCTTTCAACAATGATATTTTGGGATCATATTCAACATGAGCTATCCTTGGTTTACCCACCAAAGTAATGTGAGAGCCCAATGTCAACCCACAGGGCAAAACCATCACCTTCCCCTTGCGCACAAATTGAGCTCCGGATAGCGAAACGGAGTTGGGGCACGACAACTCGGTCCGATTCTGTGCCGCCTTCTCGACTTCGAGCTTCACCTTCCCTGACTTGAGATCCTCCCATAGCTTCTCCCCCAACTGAAATGCAGTTATTGCAGATTTATGCAACCCTGAAAACCCATCTTTTTCACTACTATTCAAAACTCTCCAATCAAAAATCAACCCTGAAAGGGTTTTATATTCCCTCATTTGACGTTGAGGTCTCGGAGAAACTGAGGATACCCTTAACGGTTCTTTCAACGGTCGGATCGGAGCTTCTTTCTCCTGCAATTCTTCCTCACTATCAAGCGGTTGAGGCCTCACAAACGCGTCGTTTTGGAACGAAACGCCTGAAGTATCCTTTGAAACGCTCTTGAAAACAAAAGGGTACCTCAAAAGTCATGAAGATCATGTACATAATACCCAGTAATGCCAGAATTTGAACCGATCGAGCTCGTGTTACTCCCATGTATGTTTCAAGTTTCCCACCTCCTCTTTTCATTACTACAGTAATTTCCCCTAAATACTGAAAACAAAAAAAACCCTAACCCTAGAAAAATCTAACAAAAATTAAGGAATTTCAGGAGAAATTAAGTTATGGGTTTTGAAATTAGGGATAAATTCTCAAACCCCTTTAATTCTCGAGGTGTGGAATTAAGGGGGAAAGTGGAGTTTTTAGAGAGAGAAAGGGGGGACTGCTTCTAGAGAGAGAAAGCTCTAGAAGGTAGATAGAAAGAGAATAGTGTTAGCTCATCAAGAACACATACAGAAGCGCGTTTCAGAAGGGAAGGGTGAGAAAGAGAGAGAGAGAGTAGAAGAGAGATTAAAGAGAGAAACTGAAAGAGGGAGGAGAGAAAGATAGTGAAGGAAAGAAAGAAAGAAAGAAAGAAAGAAAGAGAAAGAGAGAGAGGGAAGAGATGGGGTGACCGACCTTAACAGCTATTTTTCTCTCTCTCTCTCTCTCACTTTCAGGGAGAATATAAGAGAATCTGATATTGGTGTACTTTTCAAATTATGTTTAAATTGAATTTTACAATGGCCAAATTTATTTTGAAATAAATAGCATAAGAGATAAGAGTTACTGCACTTTCCATAAATTTTTTTTTTGCCACCTACGAACCCCTTAGTAAGAAGAATAATCCTACTGGACTAGCACCTCTTGTATGTCAGTCAGCCCAACTACACAGGTCAACACTTCAGAGTAGGAAGATATAAAGGAATCCATACTCCCAAGCACAAGTAGGTAGTGGGGTTCGAACTTGTGACCTCAACGTCACAAGGTGAGTGCCCCACCACCTCCACCAAGTAAGCTTGGTAAATTGCACTTTCCATATGCACGAGTGTACATTTACGAGTGTACGTTTAAGGTTGTTTTCTTACCAAAATACATGAAATAATAACTCCAAATAAGGGTGCGTTTTCTTCACCTTAAAAAATTAAGTTTCATGTCCAATCAGTTCAGTTCAGTTCAGTTAAGATCCGTTCAGTTCAGATAAGTTTCAATCAGGTCAACAAATTTCAATCAGGTCATAAGTTTCAATCAGGTGTAATAAGTTCCAATCAAGTCCAATAAATTCCAATAAGGTCCAAATAGTCAATGATCAATAAATTAAAATTAAAATTAAAATTTTAATTAAAGTACCACTATGATTATATAGTATTATATTCGTATTATTGTCTATTATTTTATTATCTATACTAATATATTAAAAGGTGTTCCTCAACAAGGAATTGTGTCGCCACGCTATCTATCTCTTAAAGTGTTGACTTTCATGTACTCTCACATACAATAAAAAAATTAGAATATGTATGGTATAAGATTTTATCCCATGACCTCAAGCTTGTATATTAAAGTCTTAACCACTAAACCAAGTAATGTTTGGTGTTATAATTTCGATGTAAAATACTAATAAATGAAAATTATGATTACCGGGGCATAGCCCTAGCCTAAAAATTAGTTCATATTACTATTAGGCGATTATGTTATTAAAAAAAATATCATAATCATGGTCAAATAAGGTTAACAATAATAATCATCATAATTATAATATTTTGCAATTCGTCTTTAAATAAGTAGAGATTAATAACTACTATTTTTATTAAAATGTTATTCATAAGAGATTAATAATTACTACATTTTTTCGAAGGGTAAAGTTTAATAATTATTATGTCATAATAAATTTTGAGAGATAGTATTTATGTTATTACTCCCTCTGTCCCTGAATAGAGTTTCCATTTTTTCACTTATGTCTATCCCAAATAGATTTTCCATTTCCTTATTTGGTATGGGTACACCAATTAAAATATTATTTAACTTTTATTTTTTATTATATTATTCACTTCCCCATAACACAAGACAACTTTATAAGTGACCCACATTTTCTCTTCTCAATAAACAATTTATGAATAGTGTACCAACTTCAATTATTAATTCCAATCTAATACAACTAAGGTCTCACTTATGATTTCTCCTTAATACTTGTGCCAAAAGAAATGGAAACTTTATTTAAGGACGGAGGGAGTACTCATCAAATTTTTTGTCAAATAAGTTTCAATAAGGTCCAATAAGGTCTAATAAGTTTCAATCAGGTCAAATCAGGTCTAATAAGTTCCAATCAGGTCAATAAGTTTCATTCAGGTCCAATAAATTCCAATCAGGTCCAATAAGTTGAATCAGGTCCAATCAGTTCAGCTCAGGGTTTTTAAGGTCAAGAGAACATACCTTAAATAGTTTGTCTTAAGAATTAGGGTTGGCTCAAGTGGTGAGGTTTCCTATCTCCCCTAATGAACCAAATAAAGAGTTAGTTTTAGGAACTGGAGTTAGCTCAAGTGGTGAGATTTCTCATCTTCTCTAGCGAAGTTTAGGGTTCAATTCCTACCGCAAGAAATTTGTTTGGGCATTAGGGGGAGGAAGGGTTAGGAAATAGGCCTCGAGTGGGAGGCTCGTGCAAGGGCAACCGAGATAATTTATTCTTAAATCTTACCTACTATAAAAATAACTAAATAGTTAGTCTTTGTTATAATACTTCCTCTGGTTTTTTTAGTTGGCTCGTATTTTTTTGGGCACGCATATTAAGGACACGAAATATGTCGGTATAGAAACATTGAGTAAATATGAATAAAAAATCATGAGTCAGAAAAGTTACCGAAAAAAATACTTGACAAACTTCTCCGAGCACGCTTGCCAATGCATAACTTTAACTATTAATATATTTAATTTTCTAAATTCTACATGTAAAAATTATAAAAATTTAATATTATGAAAGTATATATCGAGACGAATCTAACAAGATTCCACATGACAATATATTTTCGTTACGTAAAAATCACAAAAAAGGTCAAAGGTACGGATGTGCATAAATATTCGATCCGATTGATCCGATCTGTGATCATGTCGATCCGATACGGTAAATCGGATATCCGATCCGATTTTTTTAGTTTTCGGATATTTCGGATCAAAACCAGTAATGCGTAGCTAGAGGAAATATTTATAAGTTGGATTAGTTCCACTATATTACAACAGATGAATGAAACTAATAATGCATAGCTAGTGGAGCGACATTGTGCATTAAAAACGAGTAAGTTTAAGAGTAGAGTGTAATATTTAATAAAAATTACGGTAAAATGTAAAAACTGAAAGAAAAAACAATAATATAAAGTAGAAAAACCCTTACTTAATTTATCAATAAGACAAAGTTTTTGGGATCCTTTTCGCCGTTATGCAGTATGAAGGATAGTAATTAATTAAGATTAAGATGTAAAAAGCAGTTGTGATTAAGGTAGTAAATGTATTTAAGTGGGATGGGAGAAAGATGGTGGAGTTGGAGTTTTTGATGGAGAGTGGGATGGTAGTTATGTCCATTGGAACACATGGTGGAAGGAATAAGCTTTGCATTTGGGGGAAAAAGAGGCAAATGCAGGGCAGCTTTAGCAACAAGGTAATTGCTGCTTTTTATAGAAGTACCTTTAAGAATTATAGATTTCTAGGTGCTAGGGATGTGAGTGTATTTGTTTATAGATTTTACCTTTATTGGGTAAATCCCATTTTATTATATTGTACTCATTGTAGGCTCTTGTTTTTTGGAATCCATTGGTTCTCTTTTGATATTTTTAGTTTAAATTTTTTAATGTCTAGAAATGATTTTAATTAGAAACATTAAAAAGGATTAGCAAAAGTATCATAATGTTTTACCTAGTTATTAGAAATTTTTAGGTCAAAATAGACCTTGTAAAATTCAAATTAGATCGCCATTTTTAGGCTAAAATAAATATATATTTTAAACTATACTTACATAATATCTAGCCATCAAAGAGTTAAAAAAATGAAGATAATATATCTTGATATATATATATTGTGCCACCTTCTTTTTAGCAATGATATACTGGAGCATCTTATTACTAAATGGATTACCACAAAAATGAACATGGCCTCTTAACCAAACCCTCGCTCCTCCGATCCATTAAAGGGTGCAACCTAGGCACAATTGATGATTGACTAAATTTACTTAACACATTATTGCCATTAAAAAAATATTTACCATGGTATCAGCGCCTAAGTTGATCACGAATATTATAGGTCAGGATTATGGACAACTCATATGTGTGATAGTGTTGGGATTCCAAGAACAACCTACATTGAACATAAAAAGAAAAATTTAAAACTTTTTAAGTTTGAGGAGTTTCTCCTCCAAATGTCAATTGGTTTTATGATGATACCTCCGTTAGATCATATAAATTGTTCAAACTCATACATCAACTCACGTGGCCCATGCCCATCTAACGATTAACTTCCCTTAACAAGGCAACTACACAAATTGATTTTCATGACAACTCTTTTCAAGATATATGTATGTATTTATTGATTGTTGATTCCAGTGCAATACAAGAGTTTATAGATGTGACTTATGGTTAAAATTTGATATATTGATTTTTGATTGTAGTGCAAAATTTCTATGATACGTGGTGGAAGAAAAGTGGCAAAATAGTATGATGGGTGGATAATAATCATTAAGTACTACAGTTTTAGCATATAGAAAGACGAAAAAAAGAGTAAGGTATTATTATGATGCTAGTAGGCTTCAGTTGTAGTAGTAATATTAGAAGTATATACAGTCTTATTAACATTATTTTTGGAATAGTAATGATGTTATTATCACAATAACAATTGTTCTAAAAAAATTAGTCCATAATTACAATAAACAAGTTTAACATGAAAAGTCCAATAAAAATTTGCTCAATTCAATGATAAAATATTATGTTAAGTAGGAAAAAAGTTAAGTTCACCAAAAATAACATTGAATTCAACACAGAAGTATAAGTTAGGCTCATAGGTTATTTCGATGGCGTGGTGAACCCTATATATATATTTGGTTGCAATATTCTTTGATAACTAAATACAATTTTATATGTAGAATTTTCTTAATCACAAAAATTATAACGATTTCACTAAGTATAAATTTATTTCCAAGCTTAGAATTAGACCTATTGGTAGGAAAATAGTAACGGGAAGCACTACAACTAGCGATTTTCGATTTGAATAATTTACAAGCTTATAGTAGTAAAATTTAGGGTTCTTCTATATGGTTTCCTTAATTATATTTGTTAAAATCCACATTATACCCTTACATTTTTCAAAATCTTCATAAAATCTACGCGATTTTAGATATGTCTCAACGATGCCCAATTTATTTCATCATTCCAGTGTTCCACAACCAGTTGTGAAACTAAGTGGACATATATCATTAGTAGAGGGTTTTAACTCTTAATCATTCACCCGAGAAGTAAGACTTAATTCAGTTCAGTTCAACTCTACTAAGTTCAGTTTAGCTCCTATAAGTTTAGTTCATTTTGGACCAACTCATTTGAGTTTCAATAAGTCTAAAAACGTGTTTGGATCCTCTAGAGTTTTAAAATAACTCTACAAGGTAGAGTTTGATCAATATCAACCATTGAATAAAAAAATCAATGGCTCATATTCCAAAATCCCCCTATTTTGGAAACCCCCTGGTTTTGTAAAAACTTATACGTTGTAGATCTTGAACATGTGGCTGGTACTAGAAGGAACCCTCCATCAAGGAGGTCTCGAAACTGTGAAAACACTTTTAACTATTTATTAAGTATTGTTCATCTTTTCAAAAAACCTCCCCCCTATTTTTTTCTCATCAAAATCCATCCCCTAATTTTCCCCTCTCACCAATATGAGCTCTTGATTTTAAAATGTATAGTTCGAATACAACTCTACCTTGTAGTCTTTTATCATAAATCTAGAGGATCCGGACTCCTAAAAAATAGTGTCTAAATTCTAAAATAACTAGTAAATAAAATAACGTAATCTTTTGTAATAAAAAAAAAGAAATAATGTAATCTTGACTTGTAAGATCATTTCAAAGAGAGAAGGACTTGTAACTTGTAAGAAGTCGGCATAAGATTATGCAAATAGCTATTATTAGTTATAGATATAACGAGGAAGTCACCGTACCCTTAATAATATGCAGGTCAAATTTGGCAAGCCAACGAAACTTGATGAAAATTTTGAAAAATCCATACACGACTACACGAGTGATGATAAACGGAGTCGTATTATGACCTTGGCTTTTCAAGTTTATAATATAGTGGGTCCACTCCACGCTACATAGTCCAGGTGGCAAATTTGACCGTTGGAGATGCAAATTAAGGAGCTAATTAACGGCAAAATATGTCACATCAAAAGGTTGGGTTTTATATGAATGCTTACGGTTCAAATATTGTGGTCCGTTATCATTATATTGGTGCCTTTAATTGGTAAAAAGTGAAATTTTGTTACCTTTAAATTTGGCCAAATTGCAACTATTAGTAGTTTAGTACTCAACTATTGATGTTGCTTTCAAGCAATTAATAACAGTACCGTCTGATATTTTAGCCGTGGAAATGGATGGTTTTTGGCATCATCTTTGGGACTTTGATGAAGTTATGTCAACTGTTTTCATCGGCTATAATGATCTCATGTCACTGATGACATGGGTGTATATATAGTACTTTAAATCAGTTGCTGATTATATTAATGAGATTTCACTTATGAGACTAAGATACGTAGAAGTTATACTCTATTTGAGTTTTTCATTTTGAAAGTCAAAACTAATGACATATCTAAAGTTCTAAACACTATTTTGTGGTGTTCCGGGTTCTAAATTTTGGTAAGTTGTGAAAAAAGTTCCGTAATCAATTTATACGTGGACTTAGTTTCCATTATTATGATATGGAAAAATGATAGAATAAATTTTAATTTGACTTTCTCTGAATTTTTTTAGTCTGCTTACTTAGTATCATGCATAAATATTAAGAAAACGAGGGAAAAGTAGGAGATTATTTGCACATGAATCTAATTTTTTTAATACAGGGATGAAAGAGAAATGAGTCTCATAAAGTGAATTCATAATAAACAATTGGATGAGATAGAAAGTAGTCCCAACCAACTTTTTCTATTATTACAAATATGTGAGAGAAATTGGATGAGAGAGATAATGTGGTCCTAATGCCATAAAGAACGAAAGGGAGTAAGATAAAAAACTACATATTCAAAAGCACTACCAAAGTGTTTCAAAGAAGAATTATCTTGACATAGGTCTGCCTTTGGCCTAGAACAATTTTAATTAAATGGAGACTTTATCATTTTACTTAAAGAATCCAATATGAAACTTCATACACATTAAAGTTCATAGGACGAAAAGAGGGAGGATATTTGCTAAATCATTGTAACTTAAAGATTTAGACAAATGATATCATCTCTATTATTTATAAGAGAAGCTGTAAGATTTTACGGGAATGCTAATAAGTATCGTCCGGCTATATTTGAAGTCAAGAATATGTGGAGTGAGGGTTATAATAAGAGAAAGATTGTCACATGGCCGCAATCTTCTCAACTCACTTTTTATTTTAAAAAAGAAATATATACATACTACATATAACTATATTGTTTACATTTCTCTAAAATTCCTCTTCCATTTTTTAAAGATCTTTGTATTTATTATAGCAATGTTAACCAAGAGAATAAGAAGAAGAGTAGATGTAAAAAAGGGTGTTGTTTGTTTATTTAAATAGGAAAGATAATCTAGTTGTGAGAAAGTGTAGATCTACGTACTACGTAGGCCCAACTGGTCAGGTAAATTAGTGTGAAAATGGAATAAACCTTTACCAAAGAAAGATTCAAGTAGAATAGGAAAGAGTGAAGATCGATAAGAACTGAACTAAATTGAAAAGTAGGTTGAACTTTAGAAAACAAAGGGTATACTTCATAATGTATTATTATTATTTATGTAAATTCACAAATTATAATAAAAATAGTTACACTTTCCTTTTGAGTTGTTCTTTTTCAGTAGTTACACTTCTACTTTTTTCTATTTAGGTAATATAACCGCTGATTTTTTTTTCCATTCTCTCTCTTGCTTTCTCACTTCCTCACCTACTTTTTTTTACACTATCTCATATTCTCACCTACTTTTTACATTTTCTCTTTTACTTTCCGCTTCCTCTTAGGGCCTGTTCTCTCCAACTTATTTTCATTTCAGTTCAGTTCAGTTCATTTCAGTTCAGTTCAGTTCAATTCAGTTCAGTTCAGTTCCTAAATTATTATCATTACTATTAATTAGTTATAATTTAGTTTCGGTCGGCTGATTCGGCGTTTTTAGCTAGAAAACGCCTAATATACTTTTGCCGCTTCACATCACATGGATGTATGGTTTCCCTACGCCACTTTTTCCGTTGTTTACTTTTGCCTTCACTTGTAATTTCTTTATAAATTGGACCGCGATGCACCATTTGTTCATAAGCCCACTACCATCTCAAACTATTGGGCTTGTATACCTAACACTCTCTACCTCCCAACCCAAGATGCTGTAATGGGGTGGGCTATCTTATGAAAAGGAAAATTTAGTCTCAGGCCCATATTTCTACCTAATAAACAAAATAAAGAAATTCCTTATACTTGTAAACTTACTCTCCGTTCTTGACTCTTGAGTTCTAATCTTTGTTAATCATTGATCAATCATTTTTATAAGCTAGCTGCTTAAAAAGGCAAAAACCAAGAAATAAGTCGTCATCTTCGAGATTATGGTCCCACCTATCCAACTCATCTTGAGCCATAAGCCTAATCTGTTCATAGGACAGGTAATTTGGTTAAATAACCTAGCTGCTAATTGCTTTTGCCACCCTAGCTAAACGATAGTTGGCCAGTGGTCACACCCAAATACATGTCAATCGGTTATCGGCGTACCAAAGCTAAAAGCACTTAGAAGAATAAATAAACGAGACGCTCCGAATCGCACTTTAGCTTACTTAACAAAATAAAATCAAGATAATCAAAGTAATATAACTATATAAGTAAAATTATATAATTAATAAGCATGTTGCACTTTTATACTGACACTACTACATGAAAGAGCTATTGCAATCCCTAACACCTGTTGCAATAGGTTTTAAAGTGTTACGTTATGACGCAGTCGGAATTATCAAAGGAAAAGCAAGCGCAATTCCTAGTACGAACAAACAGATTTACAAGCGATAAATCTGTCAAAACTCCGGAATCCACCAGAAAAGAGTTAAACTCTCATATATTATCATTAGAATAAAAGCTGCCTAAGCGAACATTTAAATAGTCTAAGCAAAATCATTGACGGCTAAAAACATTTAAATAGTCTAAGCAAAATCCTAAAACGAAAATTAACTAAAAACAAAATCTGGAAATTATTAAAAGGCTATTTTCAGGCCCTAAACGAACTCAGATGGCTTAAAAAGTCTGTAGGTCATGTCATAGCGATGAGTCTTGCTCGTTGGCCCGTTTCCCTTTCCGAAAAGGTATTTTATTAAGCATTCTGACACCGGGAGTCTGACTAGTAGAAATCATTTCAGGCTTTTTCGATGATAGATTTCTTCGTCGAACCGTATAGCTAACCTTCCTACGTCACGTTAAGCCTATTATAAATGTAAAATAAATCGTCGAATTTCTTAAAAGAGTAAGAGAGTGAACTGTCATTTTTTTATTAGTACGAGACCAACTAAAAATATGAGTATATGACGTCTATATTGATCAATAACAAATAGGTAGAAGATTAAGAACTTTTTAATTGAAAAAAAATTCCAAAAGGAATGCAAGAAAAGCATAAAACTGTCTATAGGACTATTTAGAGCTCATTACATGTCATGAGAATGTAGTTTAGTTAAATACACATAGTTCTTCTTTGGCTCTGAAAATTCGAAATATATTTTGTCCTCTTTTTTTTCTTTTTTTTTTTCTGAGAGGATTTTGTCCTCTTAGTTGTTAGCCACATGTCTAGGACTTGTATACAACTTACATTACGCTATAATAATTAAAACAAAACTTTTAACACAACAAAATTATAATCAGGTTTGGATACACAAAAATATTGATTACTTGCGCAGCAATAATTAGGATAGAATATACCCTAAAAAATGGGAGTAACATTATTAACATGCATGAAATTGTTGGTTGGCATTCGGCCGAAGCTTCCATATTTGACTTGTCAAAAATTGGTCCAAGTGGGTTGCAACATTCATTCTACTTGTAGAATTCAATGAATATCATCACTGTCTCTGTGTAGTTCGTTATAAGTTTTTCTTGCATAAGAACAGGCACCAAATCCATTTAGATAATATGCATGGAATATATTTTACAGCATCAAATCATTCAACTTAGAATTTAGCTTTCACATATATATTTATAATCGGGTGTGATAATTAGGGATGAATTATAAATAGTTTCGAGCTTAGGATGTCATATACCTCTTAAAAAAATTTAAATCAATATTTAAGACAATTAAGTTTGGGTCATGATATGCTTAACTTGATTTTAGTTGTTCTAGATTATGAATCGGGTCAATTCGAATCAAGTCAATTATAGTTCGAGTTAGAATAAGTGTAGACACATAACCGTATCTTCCCATTTAAGGATCCGATGATGAAACATACCGTGGTCTTAATTGGTCCGACCCAAGGGCAGAAGAGTCTGAAAAGCCATCCCAAAACTATTTCGAAAAGTGTTAAAGTCCTATTTTAAAGCCCAATTAATTATTTATGATAATTAATTGTATTTTGAGCCCAATCCTCTGAAAAGCCCAATTAATTGTTTAATAATAATTAATTATTTTAATTTAATAAATAAATATTTGCAAATATATTTTTTATAAGTTAAAATTAGATTTTATCCCGTAAAATCAGATATCCGTAGTTAAAAGATAAAAGAAAATCTTTTAGAATGCGTGTTTTATCAAAAACTGTCAAAACGTGTCAAAAACAAGCTCTGCGCTGAGCGCACGGCTTGCGCCGAGCGCACGTGTCCTGACACGTGGGCTTCCACGTATGCCGCGCCTAGCGCACAGCCTGTGCCAAGCGCACCAGAACTGCCACGTAGACTACTGCTTCATGTAGAGTCCTGCGTCAAGCGCAGTTACGTTATCTGCGTGAGACGCGACTTTTCTTTCTTATCTTTTTTCAAAGCGCGTACCATGTGTACGCTTTTTACTGGGCATGCTGCGTCATACGCTTGACACGTCAGCCTGCGCCAGATGTAGCTGGCGCTTGAGGCGCAGTGTCGTTTTCCCTATAAATATGCCTGATTTCCGTACATATTTCAGGACGGATTTTTCACATAACACTCGACGAATACTTCACGAACACAATTACGAATTCTCTCTACGAACTACAAAATCTCCCTACAAAATTCACACCTTTCAAACACAAATACATTCAATCTACATACATTCAGATTTTCAGGCTTCACGATTGCTCGTCCCCAAGGTTGTCAATCTTGTAGACCCAAGCCACGGTATAATCCTGAGGGTCCTTGAATAAATTCTTTTTATATTGAAGTTACTAACTGTTTTCTTTCCTGATGTAGATCTTTAATTTAAAATCGTTCTACTATATATTCTAAATATTTTTCTTTCTTTTTATTTATTTTCATACATTATTATATGCTTGCTTGATTAATCTATACATTATTATATGATTGTCCTGCTTTATTGCTTTTATCACCCACATGTTATTTATTGCTAAACAAGACCTAAAGACTTGTTCTATATTAATCAGATTAATTTGGACAATCTGCTAGGAACCTTGTAATATGATTGCATAATAACTTGTCACAAAATAATTAGTCTTTTTACGTGTTTCCTGAATCAATTTAGACTAAATATTTTTAGGGTGCTTAAAACATTATTTGATTATTCTTTGGCATAAAATCTGTTGTGAATCGATATTTAGTAGAGGCCAACTCTAGGCGAATGTGGTTCATTATAACTATATTCGTACCCTCACCCTTGAACTCAATCTTTGGTTCACTTTGACCATCTATGGAGTCAAGACGGAGAAATGTACATTGGATAATTTGTCCCTACGGTTTCCCATATCCAATTAGGTTTATGATTCTTCCTAAAAAGAATTGTTGGCGACTTCTTTCAAAACAATTTTCAATAAAACCTTTACAGTGGGGTAGTCCAATCTAATACGCGCTCACACCGCGTAGGCAAAATAAAAACACGCCTACAATTTGGCGACTTCATTTAATTGGGGAGGATTTTAAAAAAATTAATCTTTTTTTTAAATGAGTGGGTGAAACTTGAAAAATACGATTCATTCTCCTTTTATGCCTTTGAATAATATACTGTTTTGCATATGCATGGCTATTGTTCAGCCACCATAAGGACAATCTACCTTGCCTCATTAGCACATGTTCTATGTGTGAGGTCACCCCCGAGGGGTTTGCGCTTTGTCCTTCCAAAAAGCTTCCTGAGCGATAGTGTTGGATCTTAGTCATAAGCAAACCTACCCAACCATGGCATTGTTCTCTTGTTCCTGACTTGAGAACTGGAGTGCGTCTTACACGTGGCCACCTCTTTAAGCAGGGGTACGAAGCGTGGGATCAATCTCTTAGTCATGGACCCTTTCAGCCTTAACCTAAACCTGACCAATAGTTGAATGTAGAACTGGACTTTAGGTTGAGAACTTTTGCATCCATGTTACCTGACATTTATGTGTGATTGGAATTTTTGCCTGCTAATATGCTTTGCGCCCGAAAATATTGTAAATCACGTCTAAAATAAATCGTCGTTTTCGCCCGAACCTTCGTCAATTTATCAATACGCGTGCCACCGAGCATTGCGCCAAACGCATTAAGTTGCGCCTGGTGCAACGCACCTGCGCCAGACGCATAGACTGCGCGCCGCGCGCACCAGCTGCGTGGCACGTAGTCTATTCATCCCATGCTTATTGATCTTTTGACCTTGATTTGAGTCTAAGATAACAAGTTTATGTCAACGTTATTTTGTCTGTCTGCATTCGCGTAGTACATGGTCATGCTAAGGGTCTCACCTAATTAAAAAAGGGTCTTTTCATGCAAGGTCGAATCTATCCTAAAAAGTACACCTAAAATGGTCATTGTAGAGTTAGAGTTGTCATGCATGTCTACCTCTTCCCATTTCATCCCTGCTATCCCTGTCAATCTTACCTTACCATATTCAACGATTTCAAAAACTTACATTTTTCAAAATCAATCCTACACCTTCTTCTATTCTACCTTTTTCAAAAAGCATTTACTAATCATCATCATACCACGACATTTCAATAAAAAAATATTTTTCAAAATTAATCCATCATCTTTTCCTAACAAAAGATAAAAACAAGGGGTTCCTTTCAGAAACGAATTTCAAAAATTCTAAGCCCATTCTAAACACCATCAATTCAATCCAATCCAATCAACCAAATCCAATTCACTTGCATTCATTCTAGGCCCATATGCATTAGAGTCCATTTTGCATTCATAATAGGTCCTTCTAAATTTGAGTCCATGTATTCATATTAGGCCCGCAAGCATTAGAGTCCATCTTAGGCCCATATAAGTCTAATTCATGTCAAATCTAGGCCCATTTCTATCTTTATGTCAAGCCCAGTCTAAGGCTAATCCCAGTCTATTCCATTCCATGTCTATTCCTAGTCTATCTCCAATGTCAAGCCCATGTGCATCTCCCAGTCTAAGTCAAACCTATATGTCAATTCATATCCTAGGTCTAGTTTCCATCTCCATGTAAGCCCTAGTCAGTCTTCGGTCTATAAAAATTCATTCTTAGGACTATAAAAGTTCATCCCTTAAAGTCTAGTCTGCTTGCTCACCCGTAAGTTCAAAGTCTAGCATTCCTTAAGTCCATAGGCAATTTTCGAGTCTAGCCTGCTTAGTATAATGTAAGTTCCGAAGTCTAGTTGTCTAGCCTGCTTGCTCACCCGTAAGTTCAAACTCTAGTTGTCTAGCCTGCTTGTCTTAAGTTAAGAGTCTAGTCTCCCTTATTGTCCAAACTTCCCCTAAGTCTAGCGAAGCTAGCATTCCGTAAGTCCACATAGGCAATTTTTGAGTCTAGCCTGCTTAGTCTAATGTAAGTTTCGAAGTCTAGTTGTCTAGCCTGCTTGCTCACCCGTAAGTTCAAAGTCTAGTTGCCTAACCTGCTTGCCTTAAGTTAAGAGTCTAGTCTCCCTTATTGGCCAGTCTTCCTTAAAGTCTAGCCTACTTACTCACCCATAAGTTCAAAGTCTAGTCTCTTCTATCATCACCAAAACCCAATCCAGTCTGCTTGCATAGTCCAGTCCAGTCCATGTCTGCATTTGCATATAGTTAAGGCCATGTCTCCATCATGGTCAAGTCCATACTAGTCCAAAACCCATAACCATTTTCATTTCCATTTCAAAATCATTTTCCATTTTCATTTTCCATTTTCCATTCCCATTTAGCATTTCTCATTTCGAAAATCATTTCTTAAAACTTACAAGCAAGGTCCACTCGATTCTGTTCATGACCGGTCGAGAGATTATAACTTAAGAACGCTTAAAGGAGGAACAAAATGTGAGCCTACTTTAAAGCTCATCAATCGCACTATCACCACCCTACTTCATTTAGAGTCATGAAGATTACTATTGACCGCTTTCATAATAGAGGCGCGATTACTTCCACAGGGTCTACCACCTTCACAATAGAGGCGCGATCACTTCTATAGGGTTACTCCAAACCCTACAGTTAAACGAAAATTCAAAAGGTGCAACCTACATTTCTACAGCAAATTCCAACGGAATAATGAACATATGACATCTAGTGTTGGATCCTACAAATGCACTATATAACATGGTCGATAATAACAGACTTCTAATACTTGCTACAACGAGAATCAACATCACCAACAACCCCTTAGGCAATGCATCAACAATTCAAAAGGGCATAGTCTTTTGTTTCTGGTTTCCTAGGATGAGGCAGAGAGTCCTTACCCTGAGCTATTTCTGTCCTTTCCCATCGAGTCTATCTCACTATAGGACTTCATCTATTATAGCCTTTCCATTTCCATTTCTTTTTATTTTCATTGGCCTTTCACCATCATTTATGCTTCGAGTTCGATGATGAAACTTAAATCACCTAATAAACTTGACTAATAGTAATAATAAAAAAGATCTAATAATAATAAAAAAGAGAAAAATGAAAAAAAAGAGGACATACTTTGGGTCAGGAGTTATCACCTCTTTCCTCCATCATCCATAAACTATCATCTCTATTAGCCAAATAATCCATTCAAAATCAAAGCTCCACAAATATCCTTCAAACCTTCCAATACCCATAACCAAACTTGTGTGCAAGTCTTACTACATACAAAAAATATCAATGCCAGGCAAAAATAAAAAAAAGTGAAAAAATCAAAGTGCGAAAGGAAAAAGCAAAAGTAAAAGCAAAAGAAAAAGAAAACGCACAAGATAAAAAGAAAAAAAAATGCAAAAAAGAAAAAGCCAAAGGCAATGAAATAAAAAGTCAAGCTAGGGGGCTTGCACACAAGTTATACCCCTCATTCAAATCCTTCAATTCATCTAACCTTTAATCTATATAATCCAAATCCATGATCCTCCATTAGCCCATCCAATTAAACCTTCATCAAAACCTCAAGTCTTAAACCTTCATCGAAACCTCAAGCCTTTCAACCTTTCATCAACCCAAACTCCTTTTTCAAGGTATGTCCAAGCCCGCTAGGTTGAAACCCCAAAAGGGCGGCCTAGGCAAAAGTTAGGGCACAAAAAAAAGTTCAATCAGATCGGGAACTACGAATGGTCTGATTCCGCAAGGATACGTAGGAATCCTCATCTCGAGGTCCGACCGCTAAAATAAAAATAAATTAGTCAAGGTATAATGATTTGACTTTCTAGAGTTCAGGAGCATAATCTCTTTTTAGATCCCGACATAGACTCGAGTCTAAACCTAGCCTCGTTAAAGCCTTTTCCCACCTACATTCATTTGAGTAATAAATTTAAACCTTTTTATTTTTCAATTCAAGCTCTCCTTTTCCCTGAAGGACTCTCCGACAATTCCATGGTTTCTGGCGATATTTGACTTTGCCTATAACAACTTCCCAAAGAAGAATCCCCAGCGACAACTTTCAACGTTCAAGACATGTCAACTACATTTCAATCGAGGCTCATAATGCCTAATTCAAAGCAAGCTCACCCAAAGTGGGGGCTTCCTATACGTGTGGTGGTTCCTCCAAATCAAACTCCCGAAGAGTTGTAATGCGCGGAACTCGTTTATGGATCCCGATTATTTACTAAAAACAGTTTTCGAAAACTATTTATTCTATCTAATTCTGATCATTCTATCTTTCTACATGTCCAGATCATCCTAGCCTTGCAAAACCCTAACTTTGCATTGCATTTCATACAATCTAGTCTTGCATAACCCTGACCTTGCATGACGTGTCATCCCTTAGCTTTGCATAACCTTAATCCTTAAATAGCGTCTCATGCATCCTTAGAGAGTCTAAGTTTGCATTATTGCATCATTATGTGCTTATATGAGTGTTTGCAGCTATCTGCTAACACCTTCTTCTGCAACTAATCATATAATTGCTTGTAGTTATTGTCGTGCATACTAACTTTGTTTTGCAGAGACCGACGTATATAGATCAGTTCTAAACTGCAGAGCGTTTAGAATCGTTCTCCGTCCCGACACCGTATACTTTGACTTTCGGTTTCCTGAACCTCAGTCAAAGTGGGGGCTTCTGTAGATACATAATCGTGTCTCTCCATTTAAGGATCCAATGATGAAACATACCGTGGTCTTAATTGGTCCGACCCAAGGGCAGAGCAGTCTGAAAAGCCATCCCAAAACTATTTCAAAAAGTATTAAAGTCCAATTATAAAGCCCAATTAATTATTCATGATAATTAATTGTATATTGAGCCCAATCCTCTGAAAAGCGCAAATAATTGTTTAATAATAATTAATTGTTTTATTTTAATAAATAAATATTTATAAGATATTTTTTATAAGTTAAAATCAGATTTTATCCCGTAAAATCAGATATCCGTAGTTGAAAGATAAAAGAAAATCTTTTAGAACGCGTTTTTATCAAAAACTGTCAAAACGTGTCAAAAACAAGCTATGCGCTGAGCGCAAGGCCTGCGCCGAGCGCACGTGTCCTGACACGTGGGCTTCCACGTATGCCGCGCCTAGCCTGTGCCAAGCGCACCAGAACTGCCACATAGACTTCTGTTTCATGTAGAGTCATGCGTCAAGCGCAGTTCTCTGCGTGAGACGCGGCTTTTCTTTCTTATCTTTTTTCAAAGCGCGTACCACGTGTACGCTTTTTACTGGGCATGCCGCGTCATACGCTTGACACATCAGCCTGCGCCAGACGCAGCTGGCGCGTGAGGCGCAGTGTCATTTTCCCTATAAATAGGCCTGATTTCCGTACAGATTTCAGGACGGATTTTTTACATAACACTCGACGAATACTTTACGAACACAATTACGAATTCTCTCTACGAACTACAAAATCTCCCTATAAAATTCACACCTTTCAAACACAAATACATTCAATCTACATACATTCAGATTTTCAGGCTTCACGATTGCTCGTCCCCAAGGTTGTCAATCTTGCAGACCCAAGCCACGGTATAATCCTGAGGGTCCTTGAATAATTTTTATATATATTGAAGTTACTAACTGTTTTCTTTCCTGATGTAGATCTTTAATTTAAAATCGTTCTACTGTATATTCTAAACCTTTTTCTTTCTTTTTATTTATTTTCATACATTATTATATGCTTGCTTGATTAATCTATACATTATTATATGATTGTCCTGCTTTATTGCTTTTATCACCCACATGTTATTTATTGCTAAACAAGACCTAAAGACTTGTTCTAATATTAATCAGATTAATTTAGAAACCTCCTAGGAACCTTGTAATATGATTGCATAATAACTTGTCACTAAATAATTAGTCTTTTTATGTGTTTCCTGAACCAATTTAGACTAAGTATTTTTAGGGTGCTTAAAACATTATTTGATTATTCTTTGGCATAAAATCTGTTGCGAATCGATATTTAGTAGAGGCCAACTCTGAGCGAATGTGGTTCAATTTGACTATATTCGCACCCTCACCCTCGAACTCAATCTTTGTTTCACTTTGACCATCTATGGAGTCAGGACGGGGAAATGTATATTGGATAATTTGTCCCTACGGTTTCCCATATCCAATTAGGTTTATGATTCTTCCTAAAAAGAATTGTTGGCGACTTCTTTCAAAATAATTTTCAATAATACCTTTACAGTCGGGTAGTCCAATCTAATACGCGCTCACACCGCGTAGGCGAAATAAAAACACGCCTACAATAAGTATCTACTTATGAGTATCATTTAAAATTAGGATGATGATTCGGTTAAGATAGATTTTTTTTCATGCACATCTTTATCTTAACATTTGTTTTTGTTTATAGTTTCCAAAGATTGGATTCCTTAACGATAAATGTTATATATAACTAATAGATAGGGACAAAAATATTTTGAAGTGATGATTTGAGAATTGATATTCATCTTAATTGATGTCGATTTTTTGTGGATAGCTTGATATATGTCGGGGGAAGTAAAGGGGATCCCAACTTAAAAGGGTGAGAATTGATCTCAAGACCAATAATGGAGAGTTTTTTTTTTCTTAGCTGCGATCATACTGTTACGATGTGCATTGGACTCCTAGAATAGTTGGTTTCCAGAGTTATCAACATGTTTCCGATTTTCCCCGTGCTGCTGGCCATGTTAATTAGAGCATTGTTCTGTTTTTTTACCCCTTTTGAAAATTAAGTGCATAATATTATAGACGTTAAATGATCACGTATTCACATATCCCTTTCTCCAAAAGAAATCCGAAAAACAAAAGAAGTCAAGCCATGTTGTGAGAAATGTATATAGAGAGAATGTTACTGATAGAAATATATCAGAAGAGTGTATTGTATCTGAATTGAGCGAACTCATTTCTTACATTGACGGTATTTATAGGCAAAAACTTTTACTGTGTACATTTACAAATTCAACAATTGCAGCGGATTTGGGAGAAATTTTCCCAACAAACATTAATGCATGTCAGGTGGGCTGTGGACTTCACTATGCATAACAGTGGAATTTACAATTCCACTGTTATCTCAACACTCCTCCTTGAATGTCCACTGATAACTCATAATAGACGTTGTCTTATTAAGAACCTTGTTAGGAAAAAACCCTGTGGGAAAAATCCATAACTAAGGAAAAGAGTACAACTATTATGTATCCTTATATGCTTAAAATTAGCTGCCTCATTAAAAACCTTGTCAGGAAAAACCCGGTGGGATAAAAACCTGATCGAAGGGAAAAAGAGTGCAACGCATATAATACTCCCCTTGAATCTAGCATATATCACGAAGATGACGCATTCCAATTTTTCGGACTAATTCTTCAAATTTCTTCGTCGGAAGGGATTTGGTGAATAAATCTGCAAGATTCTCACATGATTGGATTTGTTGGATGTTTATCGTCCCTTCCTTTTGGAGGTAATGAGTGAAGAAGAGTTTTGGTGATAAATGTTTAGTTATGTCTCCTTTGATGTACCCTTCGCTTACTTGGGTGATACATGCAGTATTGTCTTCGTAGATGATAGTTGGATTTGTTGTTATTGTTTCCATTCCACATTCTTCTTGGACATACACATTCCCTTCCAGCTTCATAAAGAGCAATTAGTTCTGCATGATTTGATGATGTGGCCGTCAAAGTATGCTTCGTGGATTTCCAAGATATTACAGTACCTCCATAAGTGAATAGATACCCGGATTGAGACTTAATTAGCCATTTGTGGATCTTATAGGTATCCAAAGATCGCATACCCAATGAGTGACGCATTTGGTTTCAACTGGTAGAATAATCCAAGGTCTTGTGTTCCTCGAAGATAACGTAATAAGTGTCTGACTCCATTCCAATGTCTCTTTGTCGGTGCATTGCTGTATCTAGCTAACAATTTTACTGAAAAAGCTATGTCAGGTTGAGTATTGTTAGCCAAGTACATTAAGGCACCAATTGCACTTAAATATGGTACTTCAGGACCAAGAATTTCTTCGTTTTCTTCTCGTGGTCTAAATGGATAATCTTTCACATTCAGGGAACGCACTATCATTGGAGAACTTATTGGGTGGGCTTTGTCCATGAAAAAATGTTTCAGAATTGTTTCTGTATAGTTTGATTGATGGACAAAAATCCCATTTCTCAAATGTTCCATTTACAAGCCAAGGCAAATTTTTTTCCTCCCGAGATCTTTCATTTCAAATTCTTTCATCAAGTACTTTGCAGTCACTTCGAGTTCTCTAGGAGTTCCAATAATATTCAAATCATCGACATAGATAGCAATGATGGCGAATCCTGTTTTGGATCGCTTAATGAAAACACAGGGACTGATTTGATAATTTTTGAATCCTTCTTTCAATAGGTATTCACTAAGACGATTATACCACATTCTTCCAGATTGTTTTAACCCATAGAGTGACCTTTTCAATTTTATTGAAACATCTCTTTGGGCATGTGATTTTCTGGTAGTTTTAGTCCATCGATTCCATTGTTTCTTTGTAGAAACATAATTAATTGAAGTTTCATTGTTGTCTATGCTTTCATGTTGCTTTTCTTCTGGAACATGTTTGTCTTTATCTTTGTTTTCATCATGCTCCGTTGGAGGATTTATATTAATTTCGTTTGTTGTTTCGTCTTGCTTTTTCATTTTTCTCGGTTTTTGAGTCTTTAGAACCAGGTGGTCTACCACGTTTTCGACGTTCTATTGACTCATTTTCAATGGCCTTATTGTCACTAGGAATTTCAATCCGTGCCGGGGCATTCTCAGCAGGTACATGTGACTTTGTCACTTTCTTAGTATCTGTGAATGCATCTGGCAATTGGTTTGCAAAACTTTGCAAATAAACAATTTTCTTAACTTCTTGTTCACATGAATTTGTTCTCGGATCCATAAATGACATTTGCGATGCGTTCCATGTAATTTCTGTTTTTATGTTTTGTGGGTCCACTTTCTCTCCCCCTAAGGATGGGAATACTGACTCATTAAAATGACAGTCGGCAAATCGAGCCGTAAATAAATCGCCAGTTGTTGGCTCTCAATATTTGATAATTGATGGAGATTCAAATCCAACATATATTCCCATCCTTCTTTGTGGACTCATTTTAGTACGTTGGGGCGGAGCAATAGGTACATGTACAACACACCCAAAATTTTTCAAATGTGAGACATTCGGTTCTCGACCTGATACTATTGTAACTGTGAGAATTTGTGATAGGTTGTCGGCCTTAATCTTATCAATGCTGCTGCATGTAATATAGCATGACCCCAAGCAGAAGAGGGTAATTTTAATCTCATTATTAATGGTCTTGTAATTAATTGTAGTCTCTTGATTAGTGATTCAGCAAGACCATTTTGTGCATGTACATGAGGTACATGGTGCTCTACAACAATCCCAATAGACATGCAATAGTCATTAAAAGTTTGGGATTTAAATTCCCCAGCATTGTCTTGTAGACACCAAATTTTGAACCCCTTTTTGGGGTAAATAATGATTTTAAAAAGAAATAAAAATAACGAAAACCGTCATGCATCGTGGAGTGCGCGCTCCGCCATATACGTGTTTCGCCCCGGAGCGCGAGTTTCATTTCGTCGTATGGTTTTCCATTTTTGCGTATTGGTCGTGCGGTTTCGGCTTAGAAACATAATTTTCGTGAGTCGTAGTCAATAACTACAACCACCGTTTTAATAAAACGATTCGTAGTATAATCATGCTCGTCTTTATTAATTTGACGAGTTTTCGTTAATTGTCTTAAGTGATTCTTTCAAAAAACGAAAAAAACACGAGTCGCAATTAGGCGTCGGGATTTTAATCGTATCCCAAAACCGGTAGTAATCAGTTTTCCTGATGGTCAAGTCATTGTCCATTGGATAAAGAATAAGAATATATTTTTTATCCATTAATCACATCATTTATCCATTAGTTAGAGAATAAGAATCATGAAAAGATGTGAGAATAAGAATCAGATCCCTTGTGTAAGAGAGGGGGAATCCAGATTTTTTCAGGAAGAATCGATTGTGCGCCAAGCACACAATCATGCGCTAGACGCATGATTGTGCGCCTAGCGCACAAGCATTCTCTGCGCCAGACGCAGAGTCTTGTGCCTAGCGCACGACACTGTGCCTAGCACAGGCTCCTGCGTTTGGCGCAGCGTCCTAATCAGTTTTGTTTGCACGTTTTTCGATGCATTTTGTATACGTATTAGGATGTTTAGGGAAGAATATTTTTCGAAAATCTGATTTTGCTTCATTTATGAGAAAATCCAAAAAAGAATAAGAATATTTGTGTTTTCAAAGAGATTTAATGATGTCATTAGGGTGAGGTCATTAGAGTGATGTCATTAGGGTAATTAAGGATGAAGAAAATGAAATTTTTTAGGTGAAAAATCTGATTTTCTACCTCTTTGAAACCCTAGTTCACCTCCCTCATTTCTCTATAAATACCCTTTTTTTTTCACTTCAAACCAAGTTGAAAGGAATTAAACTTAATTTCACTACTTCTCTCATCTTCTCTACTCCTTTCCTCTAAAAAATCACACTTAAGAAAAGAAAGTAAAAGTTAGTAAGATAATTAGTAAGAAAAGAAGTTCATCAAAAGAAGGAAAAAACACAAAAAAAAAGGTTTAAGTTGGTGATTAAGAGGATTTAGAAACTCACTTAAAAATTAAGTAAATCACAAAAAAGGTAGAAAAATCTGCAAAAAGGAAGTGCATCATTGAGCTAGCAAGGTAAAGTTGAAACTCTTGTTATTTTGATTATCTTCTCAATCATCTACTAACTTTCTCCTTGTTTCGTCTTATCATTTTTTTAATCTTTGGAGTGATTTGGGTATGTGGAAGTCCTAATAGGTTCCCAACTTTAAATCACCCCACCTAGAATAGTCACCCCTAATGGGGTGACTCTTAGAAAACAATGTGATTATGTGATTTTTCCTTAATCAAGTTGTTATTCATCACCAAAAATGTTTTCATAAAAAATTCAAGACAAGTTGTGCATAAACATCTCCATAAAAAAGAAAAAGAAAATGTGATGTTGTAATTATAATCTGTTTTATTTTCGTAATACATTTTATTTTTCGTCTGTATTATCAGAATAGTTTGTAGGATTTAATATTTTTCCTATGAAGTGCAAGATGTTTCCAGCAACTGGGCTTTGGAATTTCTAAAAAACGAATTTCGTGTAAATTAGTAAAAATCATACAACTTTGTTGTGCAAAACAGATTTTATCCAGTACCACATAAGTTTGTCTTGTTAATAAAGTTTAAAATAAAGACATTTGGATAAAATTAAAAACATCAAGTTTGAAGAAAATATCAGTAGCTTTTCAAAAATATAAAAATCATGTTCATATGAATTTTATACAATTTTACGTCATTTTTACAAAACCATTCATGTAAATCACTAAATTCCAGAAAATTGATTTTCCTTTCAATAAAGGAAATAAATAAAAAAGGGTCTTAAAAGTGTTGAGTATTGTTATTAGCCAAGTACATTAAGGCACCAATTGCACTTAAATATGGTACTTCAGGACCAAGAATTTCTTCGTTTTCTTCTCGTGGTCTAAATGGATAATCTTTCACATTCAGGGAACACACTATCATTGAAGAACTTATTGGGTGGGCTTTGTTTATGAAAAAACGTTTCAGAATTTTTTCTGTATAGTTTGATTGATGGACAAAAATCCCATTTATCAAATGTTCCATTTACAAGCCAAGGCAAAATTTTTCCTCCCGAGATCTTTCATTTCAAATTCTTTCATCAAGTACTTTGCAGTCACTTCGAGTTCTCTAGGAGTTCCAATAATATTCAAATCATCGACATAGACAGCAATGATGGCGAATCCTGTTTTGGATCGCTTAATGAAAACACAGGGACTGATTTGATTATTTTTGAATCCTTCTTTCAATAGGTATTCACTAAGACAATTATACCACATTCTTCCAGATTGTTTTAACCCATAGAGTGACCTTTTCAATTTTATTGAAAAGATCTCTTTGGGCATGTGATTTTCTGGTAGTTTTAGTCCATCGATTCCATTGTTTCTTGGGATATTATCTCAGATAACCCTGACTTATAGGCCTTTTTCCCAAATAACCCTCACATATTTTTTTTTTTCTAGATGACCCTAAACTTGTATTTTGTCATTAAACTCGACTGAATTGTTAACGACGTTAACTTTGTTCAAACAACCCAACTTATCGCCTTTTTTTTTTTAAATAAAAACCAAACTCATGTATTTCTCTCCTTGTTCTTCATCTCCTCTCAAACATTCATTAATGGCAAATGACAAAACGTTGACGAAATTAGGTGAGTTTTTCTTGCTCCTCCGAAAATGAAAATCGAGGAGGGAAATCTTGGCCACTTTATTAAAATTGGTTGGTACTCGGTTCTAAATCCACTTTGCTTTTTTATTTTTTATTTTTTATTTTTTATATGAAATCCACTTTCTCCGAAAATGAAAATCCGAGGAGGAAATCGCGGCTCGCCATCTTCTTCCTCTCAATTTTCTCCCACCTTAATTCGAAGCTCGGCGAAAAGAAGCAAGAGTAGCCATGTCGACGAGAACCACTTGAAGCTTCAAATCCAAGGTTGATTCAGCGAAAATTGAGCGAAGTCGGGAAATCGGAGAACCACTTTGAAGCTTTGTTTGCGACAAGGAAAACAACTCGTGAATCGTGTACGCCGACAAGACTTCATCTTTTCCCAACCTCCATCTCTGTTATTCCCGAATCACGATTCACGGGAAGACGAAATTGAGCGAGTCGGAAATCGGAGAGAAAGAGAATGGGAAAGACGGAATGTTTCAAAGATGAGTTCGGTTTTGGTGTGTTATTATTGTGCCCTTCATAAATCATAATCACCGATGATGATAAATTTCTCAATTTGGAATGGTGTATTTTTGCAGAGCAAAGGTTGAACGAATCCACTGATATGCTTGCCAAGTATCCTGATCGAGTCCCCGTGAGATATTTTTTCTACTTTTACAACTAATTACTTTTCACTTTCCGAATATTATTAATATTATGCTTCATGCAACCGCTTTTAGGGCTTCCAACTTTTGTATAACTAATTTTACTATGGGTCTCCCTTTCTTTTTGTTGTTTTTCTTACAAAGTATTCATTTTTAGGCCTTCATTTTTGCGTGTGATTGCTGAGAAATATTCAAGAACCCGATCTTCCTGAGATTGAGAAGAAAAAGTCACCCCGTGAGAAGAAAAATCGGAGGTGAGAGAAAATGATGGAAGGGAGGAAGAAGATCAAATTTTATGAGTACTTTTTTCCTTTTTACAAAGAAGGATGAAGACATTAAAGAGTGGATGAATATTAAAAGAGAAAGAAGGATGAATGCTTGAGAAGAGATGAAGAACAAGAGAGAGAAAGAGAAGAGATGAAGAACAAGAGAGAGAAAGAGAAGAGATGAAGAACAAGAGAGAGAAAGAAGGATGTTTGTTTGAAAATAGTTAACACCGTTAACAATTCAAAGTTTAATGACAAAAATCAAGTTCGAGGTTATCGAGATAGGGTTCAAAGTCGGGTTATATTGGAAAAAGGCCTATAAGTCGGGTTATCTGAGATAATATCCCTTGTTTCTTTGTAGAAACATAATTAATTGAAGTTTCATTATTGTCTATGCTTTCATGTTGCTTTTATTCTGGAACATGTTTGTCTTTATCTTTGTTTTCATCATGAATTTCAACATGCTCCGTTGGAGGATTTATATTAATTTCGTTTGTTGTTTCGTCTTGCTTTTTCATTTTTCTCGGTTTTGAGTCTTTGAAACCGGGTGGTCTACCACGTTTCGACGTGCTATTAACTCATTTTTAATGGCCTTATTGTCACTAGGAATTTCAATCAGTGCTAGGGGCATTCTCAAGCAGTACATGTGACTTTTTCACTTTCTTAGTATATGTGAATGCATCTGGCAATTGATTTGCAATACTTTGCAAATGAACAATTTTCTTAACTTCTTGTTCACATGAATTTGTTCTCGGATCCATAAATGACATTTGCGATGCGTTCCATGTAATTTCTGTTTTTATGTTTTGTGGGTCCACTTTCTCTCCCCATAAGGATGGGAATACTGACTCATTAAAATGACAGTCGGCAAAACGAGTCGTAAATAAATCGCCAGTTGTTGGCTCTAAATATTTGATAATTGATGGAGATTCAAATCCAACATATATTCCCATCCTTCTTTGTGGACTCATTTTAGTACGTTGGGGCGGAGCAATAGGTACATGTACAACGCATCCAAAATTTTTCAAATGTGAGACATTCGGTTCTTGACCAGATACTATTGTAACGGTGAGAATTTGTGATAGGTTGTCGGCCTTAATCTTATCAATGCTGCTGCATGTAATATAGCATGACCCCAAGCAGAAGAGGGCAATTTTGATCTCATTATTAATGGTCTTGCAATTAATTGTAGTCTCTTGATTAGTGATTCAACAAGACCATTTTGTGTATGTACATGAGGTACAGGGTGCTCTACAACAATCCCAATAGACATGCAATAGTCATTAAAAGTTTGGGATGTAAATTCCCCAGCATTGTCTTGTAGACACCAAATTTTGAACCCCTTTTTCGGGTAAATAATGATTTTGAAAAGAAATAAAAATAACGAAAACCGTCATGCATCGTGGAGCGTGCGCTCCGTCAAATGCGTGTTTCGCCCCGGAGCGCGAGTTTCATTTCGTCGTATGGTTTTCCTTTTTTGCGTATTGGTCGTGCGATTTCGACTTAGAAACATAATTTCCGTGAGTCGTAGTCAATAAATACAACCACCGTTTTAATAAAACGATCCGTAGTATAATCATGCTCATCTTTATTAATTTGACGAGTTTTTGTTGATTGTCTTAAGTGATTCTTTCAAAAAACGAAAAAAACACGAGTCGCAATTAGGCGTCGGGATTTTAATCGTATCCCAAAACCGGTAGTAATCAGTTCTCCTGATGGTCAAGTCATTGTCCATTGGATAAAGAATAAGAAAATATTTTTTATCCATTAATCACATCCTTTATCCATTAGTTAGAGAATAAGAATCATAAAAAGATGTGAGAATAAGAATCAAATCCCATGTGTAAGAGAGGGGGAATCCGGATTTACACAACATTACACGCTCACATAATGGAGCACGTGGAGCATAACATGTCCAGAAGAAGAAGGTTAATTGCAGCAGCTATATAAGAAGAAATTATTTGAAGAAAAAGGCAAGAACTTTCAAGCGAAAAAGTCAATTATTACTTAGAAAGTTTTTCTGGTAATTTCCTCTTTTATTCAACATACACATTATTGTAATTTTCATAGTGTGTGGGTGAGAGAAAATTCATAGAATATCCTTGTATTCAAGAGAGAGAAATAAAGAGAGAAGAGAGAAGACTTCGAGTGAAGTCAAGAGTGAGTGTCATCAGTTCAGGGGGAACTGAGTGACTGGGGAACAAGTTCCTAGAGGAACAGAGAAGGTCCAGTTATAGGTTGTACAAAAGAGAGTCTTTTGGCCTATTATATTAAAGAGAGTTTGAGTCAAAATCCCTCGTGGTCAAGGTTTTTTTTCCTATTTGGGCCTAGGAAGTTTTCCTTGTAAAAATCTCGTGTGCTTGTCTGTTTCTACTTTCAAGTTTGTTTTAATTCCGCATTACAAATCGAAAATTTCTCCTCAACTACAATTCACCCCCCCTCTTGTAGTTGGTCTAGTGTTCATACTAGAATAACAATTGGTATCAGAGCCTAGTACCTCCAGAATCAGCTAACACTGAGGAGATTGTACCTGGAACAATGAACATGATGGGAGAAAAGCTGGATGAAGGGTATTCAACTCAACGCCCACCTATGTTCAATGGCAAACATTATCCATACTGGAAGAACCGTATGGACATATTTATTAAAGCTGAAAATTACCAAGTATGGAAGGTAATTGAGATCGGTGACTTTGAAGTCACAAAGAAGAATGAGAAAGGGGAGCTGGTTCCTAAACCCCTTGCCGAATTTGACAAAGAGGACTTCGATAAAATGGAGATGAACAACATGGCCAAGAAGCTACTTCATTGTGGTCTTGGTCCCCATGAACACAATCGAGTCATGGGATGCAAGACTGCAAAGCAAATGTGGGAACTCCTTCAAATTACTCATGAAGGAACAAGCGAAGTGAAACGATCAAAGATCGATATGCTCATGCATAAGTACGAATTGTTTCACATGAAACAAAAGGAGCCTATTCAAGATATGCTCACTCGCTTCTCAAACATTATAAACGAACTTGAATCTCTGGGAAAGAAAATCTCTCCAGAGGAACAGGTCCGTAAGGTACTAAGAAAACCCAATATTTCTTATTTTCGTGTTTTTGGATGTAAATATTTTGTACATAACAATGGAAAGGACAACTTAGGACAGTTTGATGCTAGAATTGATGAGGCTATTTTTCTAGGATATGCCTTAAGTAGTAAGGCTTATCGCGTCTACAATAAACGAACAATGTGTGTCGAGGAAAGTGTCCATGTTATTTTTGATGAGACTAACTCCCTGCAGGAACAGAGTCACGATGATAACTTTGAAATTGGTTTGACTCATCCTGATGAGTTTAATCAAAATGATGAGGAACTAATCCCTGCAGGAAAGGAGAAGAAGCAAATCCCTGATCCGGATAACCCTGTGCCTGATCCCCTTAAGGAACAAGCTACAGGAGGAACGCATGAGGATCAAGGATCTCCTGATCCAGAAGAAGATCAAATGAATCAATCACCTCAAGAAACTCAAGAAGCAACTAGGAGATTGGATCCAAAGCCTTGGAAACACCAAAATTCTCATCCTTTAGAATTGATAATAAGTGACATTGAAAAGGGAACTCAAACGAGATCCCAGTTAAAGATTTTTTGTGCTTTTCATGCTTTCTTATCCATGACAGAACCTAAGGACCATATGGAAGCACTCAAGGAGGCTGATTGGATCAACGCTGTGCAAGAGGAGCTAAATGAGTTCCAGATGAACAAGGTATGACACCTGGAGGCCAAACCAAAGAACCAGAAGGTCATAGGACTAAAATGGGTCTTCAGGAACAAGCTTGATGAGCATGGAACTGTGGTAAGGAACAAGGCCAGACTTGTTGCCAAAGGTTATAATCAACAAGAAGGTATTGATTTTGATGAAACCTTTGCTCCTGTTGCTAGAATAGAAGCAATTAGAATTTTGATTGCCTTTGCTGCCTTTATGGGATTTAAGTTGTACCAAATGGACGTCAAATGTGCATTTCTAAATGGTTTTTTAATTGAAGACGTCTATGTGGAACAACCTCCTGGATTTGAAAATCCGGAACTTCCAAATCAAGTCTATAAGCTTGATAAAGCTCTTTATGGGTTGAAACAAGCTCCTAGATCTTGGTATGAAAGGTTGTCAAAATTCACCTTTCACATGATTTCATAAGAGGTAAAGTTGATAGAACCTTGTTCCTTCGATCAAAAGGAACAGACATATTAGTAGTCGGATTTATGTTGATGATATAATTTTCGGTGCTACTAATGATCTTCTTTGTAAGGAGTTTTTGATCTTATGAGGAGTGAATTCGAAATGAGCATGATGGGAGAGTTGAACTTCTTTTTGGGATTGCAAATCAAGCAACCGAAAGAGGAACAATGATCCATCAACAAAAATATGTCAAGGAACTTCCAAGAAATATGGATTGGAACACTCAAAAACCAACCACACTCCCATAGGAACAGGAACAAGGTTAGATAAAGATTCAAAATGGTAAGTGCGTAAATGAGAAGCAATATCGAGGTATGATTGGTTCATTACTTTACTTAACTGCAAGTAGACCAGATATTTCTTTTAGTGTTGGTTTATGTGCTCGGTTCCAATCAAATCCCAAAGAATCTCACTTAACAAGAAGTTAAGAGAATTCTAAGGTACTTGAAAAGAAGCGATGGCTTATGTTTGTTCTATCCTCGAAGTGATGTGTTTGACCTAGTAAGCTATTCGGATGCGGATTATCTTTGGAGACTTGGTTAACCGCAAGAGCACATCGGGCATTGTCCGATTACCTAGGAACAAGCTTGGTGTCATGGAGCTCAAAGAAGCGAGAATCTTGTTGCCTTATCCACAAGGCGAGGGCAGTATGTGGTGGCTTGGCTGTATGGTGTTCCCAGGTCCTTTGGATCAAGCAACAAGTAAGAGATTTTGGCATTAAGTTTAAGTGTGTTCCTATCTATTGTGATAATACTAGTGCTATTTGTATCTCTAAGGATCCAGTTCATCATTCAAGGGTCAAGCATATTCACATTAGACATCATTTCCTTAAGGATAATGTAGAAAAAGGTCTTGTCAAAGTCGAATTTTGTCCAATCGAAAATCAAATAGGCGACATTTTGACTAAACTACTTCCTAGAGATAAATTCGAGAAAATTCGCTTAGAGCTAGGGATGATTATAATTCATTGAGTGTGCTACTTCAAATAAAACCCTTAGTTACAAGATTACACTAAGTGGCCAACAACATTTTGTGAATTTAATCACTCATTACACAGTCATTGAAAAGGATTCACATTAGTCTTCATAATACTCCCCTTATTGTCCATGCATATACTTGAGTAAAAAATAGAAAGGTTGCTGTAAATATAGATTGAACATGTTACATGCATGAGTTCACACTTTCTACTCTTTTCTTTCTTTCCACGTAAATATTATCTTTAATTTCTCTTCTTCCATTTATTATTCTCTTTCATTCATCCCCCACAAATATTATTTAATGGCAACGTTTCACCAACGTTCATGTACAAACCTATAACTAAAATCATTCACCGGATTTAAAGAAGGAAGGGAAAAGCCACATTTAATTCCTCTTCACAATTCCCATAAATCGCGCCCCAAAAAAAAACCCATCAAATCAAACCAAAATTTACACGGCAATTAATCCCATTTACCCCAAAACCATTACCTCTGCAAAACCGCCTTTCTCTCTCTCTCTCTCTACACAAATCTGCCATCTTCATCTTCCTCACCTAAAACCCTAAACCCCGAAAAGAAAAACCTCGAAGATACAAAAAAATTTTCGGCTGAAAAATCTTCACCTACGGTGGATTATAACGAAAGCGAGAATGAATCTTCCAACTCAAATGAAGATTCTCTCGGGTTCTCAAGCTAATTCAGCGGAAAATGAAGTACTCTCTCCAAAGAAAGAAGATGATTTGGATAATCTTTGAAACGAGAGCAAGAAAAGGAAATCTTTGTACCTACGAAAAGGGGTAAGAAATCAAAATCCTTTAAGTATATCATTGGGTTCTGTGTTGATTTCACCTGGGGCAAGAAAGTTAAGTGGAGTCAATTTCTTGATCTTGTTAAGTTTTAAAAATGGGTCAAAGTGTTGAGTTTTGATGAGGGTCTTTATGAGAGCGAGATGAGTGAGTTTGTTACTAAGTTTGAAAATAACGAGGGTTTATGCATAAGTGTGGTCACTTTGGGAAATTGGTTAAGTTCAATGAAAAGAACTTAGGGGAATGGTTTGATGTACCTATTGAGGGGTACAAGGAATATGTGAAGGGAAGGGCTAACTTAAATGTGAATGGGGCTTCAAACGCTACTATTTTGAGTTACTTTGGGGGTAAAGAGTCGACCCGGTTCCTAGATCGGAAAGATCTCTCTCCTTTTCACAAATTTTTGTTTCACTTAGTTTGGCGCTTTATTCTGCCTAGGACTTCCAAGAGGACTCAAGCGAGCCTCATGGATCTTTCCTTGATGTTTTGCCTTGCTAAGAACATAAAAATAAACTTCCCTGCTTTAATGATTTCTCACCTTTCCCTCCGTCTCTCCTGACACCAAAGTGGGGTATGCAAATCGATTTATGTTATCCTCAAGAAGAATCACATTAAACTCCCTTCCGGTACCTCTTTTGACCTAGAGCCCGATAATTATTTGACCCAAGGAGACCTTATCCAGGTTGTCTCTCAGGGTACAGGGTGGGATGTTAGACTTTGAGGTAGCTGAAACTAAGGGGAAGGTTGAAACCGGGGTCAAGAGGAAGTTTGAGGAGGAGGTCGATCTTTGAAGGACCTAGGTCAGTGAGGAAGAGCCAAAGAATTCTTGTGACCAAGGCTCCCAAGGAACAGGGTCGGGTCTTGTTCATATTGATCTAGAGGAGGATCAAGCTCCTTCAGGATCAAGGACTGTTGATTTTCCCCTTCTCTCCACCCTTTGGTCTTCATGAAATACTACATACAATTTAGGAGTCTATGTCTCTCCTGCACACCAGAATCCAGGGTCTTGAAGCAAAGGTTGCCCGTGTTGATTTTCAGCAGGAGAAGATCCTAGCAGGAGTGCAGAGAGGAGAATCAGCTGTTCGGGAGAAGATTGACGCTGTGGTCGCTTCTTTCCTTGTTCGCCCAAAGCCCTCCAAGCCCTCCAATCCCTAATCCCCTTCCCTTCTACTTAATCTGATGAAATAATAATTTTTTTTTGGTTGGTTTGTATTAAAACAATGGTGACTTGTTACTATCTTTTATCACCCATTCCTTTTTGGTGATAAAATGTTTTGGTTTATATCTTTTCTTTTCTTACTTATCTTTCTTTTTCTTGTCTTCATCTTGAACTCAGTTTGTGCATTTTTCATGACTATGTGCTTTAATCTCATCTTCATATGCTCATTATAATGTTTGGATGGCTAGTATTATTAGATGAGTGTTTGAGCTACTACGCATTGACATTGTTGTATATGATTCACTCTTAGAGTACCGCTGGGTACTTATTGTTTTTGATGATGACAAAAGGGGGAAGAAGTAGAGTGGCACATAAAAATTCAAATTCTATTCTTCTTAGTTTCTAGGTGATGATTTTTGGATTTTTCTTTGCCTTATATTCAAGACTGATTTATGTTAGTTTAGTATTAGTTTTTCTCTGTTAGTTTAGGGCTAGATTTATTTTCTTAGTCTTTTGTTAGTTTTGTTAGTTTTACTTTTTAAAGTCATTAGCTCTTAATTCTTTTGCTTTCTTAGTCTTTTTATTTTGTTAGTTTTACTTTTTAAAGTCATTAGCTCTTAATTCTTTTGCTCTAGTTAGTTTATTTTTCTTATTTAGTTTTTATATGACTTATATTTGCCATCATCAAAAAGGGAGAATATTGTTGTATTCCATGTTTTGATGATGCCAAATACTTAGGTTAATTTTACTATATAGTTTTTATTTAGTGAAAATTATAAAATACCAAAAATAATGTAATGTTTAATTTTGCATTTATATCTTGTGGAGAAAGATTAATTATTTAATCTAAGTCAAGATATTTATTTTATGCACTTTGAATTTTTTATAATATGGTATGTTTAATAGTCTAGTAACTTAGAATCTTTGAATAAAAGATTCTTTAAGTTATTAGATATTTTTGTTCTTGTTGTTATGCGTGCAAAACGGTTGGAGATTGCGGTGCATAAAATGTGGAGCTAAGTCCATAAAGCTCTCCAACTAACTCCTCCAAGCTGCGCATGAATTGCTGGAAGTTAGTTCACTAACGGATATGTAGAGTGGTTTATTTCCGTTGCACTAATCATGGAGAAAATGCAGCGAAAAGAGAGACATGATCTCCACAACATTACACGCTCACATAATGGAGCACGTGGAGCATAACATGTCCAGGAAGAAGAAGGTTAATTGCGGCGACTATATAAGAAGAAATTATTTGAAGAAAAGGCAAAGAACTTTCAAGCGAAAAAGTCAATTATTACTTAGAAAGTTTTTCCGTAATTTCCTCTTTTATTCAACATACACATTATTGTAATTTTCATAGTGTGTGGGTGAGAGAAAATTCATAGAATATCCTTGTATTCAAGAGAGAGAAATAAAGAGAGAAGAGAGAAGACTTCGAGTGAAGTCAAGAGTGAGTGTCATCGGTTCGTGGGGAACCGAGTGGATCGGGGGAACAAGTTCCTAGAGGAACGAGAGAAGGTCCAGATTATAGGTTGTAGCAAAGAGAGTCTTTTGGCCTATTATATTAAAGAGAGTTTGAGTCAAAATCCCTCGTGGTCAAGGTTTTTTTTTCCTATTTGGGCCTAGGAAGTTTCCTTGTAAAAATCTCGTGTGCTTGTCTCTTTCTACTTTCAAGTTTGTTTTAATTTCGCATTACAAATCGAAAATTTCTCCTCAACTACAATTCACCCCCCTCTTGTAGTTGGTCTAGTGTTCATACTAGAATAACAGTATGAGAGGGGGAATTCAGATTTTTTCCGGAAGAATCGAGTGTGCGCCAAGCACACAAGCATTCTCTGCGCTAGACGCAGAGCCTTGCGCCTAGCGCACGGCACCGTGCCTAGCACGAGGCTCATGCGTTTGGCGTAACGTCCTAATCGGTTTGTTTGCACGTTTTCGATGCATTTTGTTTACGTATTAGGATGTTTAGGGAAGAATATTTTTCGAAAATCCGATTTTGCTTCATTTATGAGAAAATCCAAAAAAGAATTAGAATATTTGTGTTTCCAAAGAGATTTGATGATGTCATTAAGGTGAGGTCATTAGAGTGATGCCATTAGGGTAATTAAGGATGAAGAAAATCAGATTTTTTAGGTGAAAATTCAGATTTTCTACCTCTTTAAAACCCTAGTTCACCTCCCTCATTTCTCTATGTATACCCTTTTTTTTCACTTCAAAACCAAGTTGAAAGGAATTCAACTTAATTTCACTACTTCTTTCATCTTCTCTACTCCTTTCCTCTAAAAAATCACACTTAAGAAAAGAAAGTAAAAGTTAGTAAGATGATTAGTAAGAAAAGAAGTTCATCAAAAGAAGGAAAAAACACAAAAAAAGGGTTTGAGTTGGTAATTAAGAGGATTTAGAAACTCACTTAAAAATTAAGAAAATCACAAAAAAGGTAGAAAAATTTGCAAAAAGGAAGTACATCATTGAGCTAGCAAGGTAAAGTTGAAACTCTTGTTATTTTGATTATCTTCTCAATCATCTACTAACTTTCTCCTTGTTTCTTCTTATCATTTTTTTAATCTTTGGAGTGATTTGGGTATGTGGAAGTCCTAATAGGTTCCCAACCTTAAATCACCCCACCTAGAATAGTCACCCCAAATGGGGTGACTCTTAGGAAACAATGTGATTATGTGATTTTTCCTTAATCAAGTTGTTATTCATCACCAAAAATGTTTTCATAAAAAATTCAAGACAAGTTGTGCATAAACATCTCCATAAAAAAAAAGAAAATGTGATGCTGTAATTATAATCAGTTTTAATTTCGTAATACATTTCATTTTTCGTCTGCATTATCAGAATAGTTTGTAGGATTTAATATTTTTTCTATGACGTGCAAGATGTTTCCAGCAACTGGGCTTTGGAATTTATAAAAAAATAATTTCGTGTAAATAATTAAAAATCATACAACTTTGGTATGCAAAACTGATTTTATCCAGTACCACATAAGTTTGTCTTGTTAATAAAGTTTAAAATAAAGACATTTGGATAATACTAAAGACATAAAGTTTGAAGAAAACATCAGTAGCTTTTCAAAAATATAAAAATCATGTTCATATGAATTTTATACAATTTTACGTCATTTTTACAAAAACCATTCATGTAAATCACTAAATTCCAGAAAACTAATTTTCCTTTCAATTAAGGAAATAAATAAAAAAGGGTCTTAAAAGTGTCCAATTCAAGTGAAAAATTCTATTATCTTTCTTCAAAGTGTCTACAATGTTCATACCAAAATTCACTTTAAAATAAGTTCAACAAGTTGAATCTTAAAGAACAACTTCAATGAAGGTCCTGTTTTGATCAGTTTGAGTATAAAATTCACCATAATTCAAGTTGTCACTAAAAACTTGTGAAATTTTGACACAACATAAAGAACTCACTGACCTATCCTTCTATTTTATCAAATTCTCAATTTAACATTTTATACAGAAAGTTATGATTTTTGTAAGTCAGTGCAAGAACAAAAGCAATCTGGAAAATGAAATAAATTGATTAAGTCTATTTTCATTAAAACTTTTGTTTTCTTTTCACACGAAAATATTAATTAAAAATCATGAAATTTTAAGTTTCTCCTAAAATGACTCATTTTATCATGTAAATAAAAATCAATAAAAAATATCATAAAAAAATTAAAATCAAAGAAGTTAATTAATCTTTAACTTTCACAAATTCACAAATAAACATGAATTCCAAAGCCCATTCAAGGAGGTGAAGATCAAGGAGCATCATGGTGAAGATCAAGATTGAAGATTTGTATGGATCATAGATTTTGTAAATATTGTTGTAATAATAGTTTCTTTGTAAATAATTATTGCATCACTCAATTAGTAGAAAAAACATGGAGATGTTTATGCATAATTTTCATAAATAATTCTACAACTCTTTTTTTAATAAAATGAGCAATCAATGTTACAAATTTTGCATGTTGGGCCAATATATCATAGTATATGAATTAAATGACCCAATCTCAATTAAGAGGAAAAATTGTAAATCTAACTAAGTTAAATTGTATTGTGATCCATCTTACATTTTAGAAATGTGTTCTCCATATTCAAATGGATTAATCATATAATTTGACATAATTAGATTGGTAATTATAATCTCCAAATTGATTTTAGGCCATTTCACGTGTCTCGCTTTAAATGGCCAAATTCCAATTAGCCAAACACAATCTCCCAAAGTTCGGTCTCAAATTGATAATTTCTCTCTAAATGATTTAACAATCTTCAATTGTGATTATTTCTCAAAAGCCTTCAATTAGGAAGCAAACTTCTTCTTCTAAGACCTCTTAAAAATCATAAGCGTGATCACTAATTAAGGTGGTTATTTCAATCCTTGATTAATCGCTAATTAGGGCGATTGACTCAATTTTTCATTTAATCACTAATTAGGGTGATTATCTCCAATCCCCGACTAATCGCTAATTAGAGCGGTTAACTCCAAACTCTTCATTTAATCACTAATTAGAGTGATTATCTTAAACCTTGGTTGATCACTAATTAAGGCGATTAACTTAACCCTCTTTATTTAATCACTAATTAGAGTGATTATCTTAAACCTTAATAGTCGTTAATTAGGACGATTATTCGTCTTATTTAATCACTAATTAGAGTGATTATCTTAAACCTTAATAATCGTTAATTAGGACGATTATTTTTCTCATTTAATCACTAATTGGAGTGATTATCCTAAACCTTGAATAATTACCAATTAGGGTGATTACTTCCAAACCTTCATTGTTAATCACTAATCAAGGTGATTATCTTTCCTCTTAAAGTTTAGTCACTAATTAGGGTGATTATCTTAACCTCCATTTCTAATCACTAATTGAGGTGGTTATCTTAATCCTTCATATTTAATCACTAATTAAGGTGATTATCTTAACCTCATTTCAATCACTAATTGGAGTGATTACCTCATTTTCCAATAGATTTGTTTAATTCTAAAGGTGAGTTATTCATAATCTATTTCCTTTTCTTCCCCAATGGAATTGGCTATTTAGGGTGAGACATAAGATCGAACTACGATGGTTTTGATCCATGAGTGGATTCCAATCCCGCAATGATTGGTACGTAGTCGGTAGTGCAACTTCAGTGCTCAAACCTACCATGTACAAATGATATATTGGTCCTAAATAAAAATGGTTGATGTGTATATGTGCAAATTATGTGATTTTCTTTCTTTTGAATAGCCATGATTACTTGAAAATGGAAAATAACGCATTTAGTAAGAGCCCGTTCTGTAGAACGGAAGAGGAGACGAGTTCCAGACGTTCGCACCTCTTAACCTAAACCCCGAACCTTATCTCATGGTATGAAAGACTAATTTTCAAAAAAGCCTTATCCATATGAAGTCATCATCGTTTTAAATGATATTTCTTGAAATTGATTTTAAAACGATTTATTAAATAAATCTGTCCCTATTCAGATATTAATAGGGTGACGACTTTAAATTTTTCTAAAACTCATAGTCCAATGAGAGACTTTCGTGGGATTCAGACCGTTAATTAAGACAGTAAAAAATCGAATACCACAGGCTGGCGACTTCAGTGGGGACTCTACCTCCACTTGAGGTATAAGAGGTTTAAACCTGAGCAATGTGTTATTTTCCATGGCTATTCGCAATTTAATTTTTGTATATAGCATGCTTATGTGAAAATTACGTGTGCTTGGTAGTTTATCGATCCATGCACGTGCACTTTTTTTAACAATTTTCTTATTAGGTCTGATACCTATGTCTATTGGCAAGGGTCAGAATTTTAGAATTACAAATTAATGAATTAAGGGCGTAAAACCTGCATCCGCGAGCTATTGCGACCGACTCTGTCAGGAGCGTCCACCCTCGATGGACACAATGGAAGTGACTCGATGCCACTTTAACATAATCTCTCCCTAAATGAATCACCTTTTAGTTGACTTTTAGGACACCAGGATCAATGCACAAATATCCTTTATTTATTTCAGTTATTGAATAATGTGAAAAATTTTCAAAAATTTCTCGGTCCATTTTGAGTCGGTCAATATTTATGAATCATTAATCTGTAGTTATATTGCTGCCGAAATGGTTATTGAAATATTAAGAGTATTCTTGTGTCATGTAAAAAAAAAAAGAGTGTGTACTCATCCATTTTCAAAAAAAAAAAACTCATATTTACTTCAAAATTCTTTTCATTTAAATTGGTTTTTCCAAAAACAAAATTGATTTCTAAAAAAAAATATTGTTTTGAAGATATAATCCCAAAATAAAACAAAAATTTGAAAAAATGAAAAATAAAAAGAGTCGTAATCACGAGTTCAAAACGTGTCATGTTTAGGAATTAGAACATATAGTCTAAAACACGAGAAGCCTAGTCTATAAAAAAAAAGAAAAAATTTGTGTCAAAAGGGATAATTGTTCTAAAAAAGGAACAGATAAAGAAAAATTATGTCAAAAGGGATAATTATTTTCGAAAAAAAGGGATTCTTCCATTTCATGCTAAAAAAAAACATATAAAGAAAAATTCATCGAGTCATTGGTGACATTGTTAGTGTGTACATTTCAGGTACTTCACATAAAAAAAAAGGGAAAACTAAAACTTGCATCATTTCACAATGTCTGATTCCGGAAAGCAAATCCATACTAAAGCTTTAGCAAAGGGCAAAGGCCGTTGGAGGTCTATTAATCAAATTTATGCAGAAGAATCTCTAGGAACCATGTACGGTAATGCCCGAAAAGACGAGGATCTTCTAGAAGCGAAGCATCAATGTTACACTTTGCCACCGCTTGGGTTAACATGGGATTATCTGCAACTTTTGCCATCAGTATGGACACGAAACAGACCGGTGTGTTGACCTTCGGCATGCCATCCACCAGCTAATAGAAGATGGAAAAATTCCCATACCTCTATCATGGATGCCTCCAGTTGTGTCCTTCACTAAGGCTGATCTTCCCAAGGAACTGGATCCTCATCAAGCTTTATACATCACTTTGAAATGCAATGTGCGAGAATTGACCAATGTACTAATAGATGATGGATCGACACTTAATGTTTGCCCCCAAAGGAACACTTTATGAGTTGGGATATAACAACACGTTATTAAGTCCTACTGACACAGTATTGGGAGCATACAACAACTCTTTAGGGAAGGCAATAGGGACGATAAATCTTCAACTGAGGTATAAAGACAAGATTTAATTTGTAATGCGGATTTCACGGTCGTCGAAACTTTAACCTCATTCTCTTTGTTGTTGGGGCGACCATGGCTTCATGCGAACAAAGCTGTTGCCTCTCCTGCACACCGAAAACTTAAATGCCCAACGACCTCGGGAACGATAACCATCAACGGGAATCCGACACGACCAAGAAGTATTACCCCCGCACCGCCAACTGTAGAAGATGAAACAGGTCCTCAGGATGGTTCCCTCAACCCATGCATGCTAGGGAGCAATGTTCCTTCAGTACCCCAAGGATCCAATTCAGAAGCTATTTACACTATCCCAATGACAATTGATCAACTCATCGCCTACGCCGATATTTGCTGTGCTCATAATATGCCAGTAGGACCTCTCAACACAGATCAGGCCGAAACCAATACCATGGCCATAACTTTCTCTGATAAAGATCTGCCTGATAACCCCACTCATTATAGCGCCTTGTACATCGCTGTCGATCACAATGCCAAACATATAAAAGGGGTAATGGTTGATAATGGAGCTTCCACCAGTATTTGTCTTCTCAATACCCTTAATTGGCTAGGGTGTCCTCCTCCACAAGGAGAAGCCTCCATAGGAACCATAGTTGCATATGATGGTTCAACACAAGAAATCATAGGATCAACAACCATAATCTTACGCATTGGGCCAGTCATACGAGAGGTCAATTTCATGATCGTTGATTGCGAAGCTCCTTTCACTCTGTTGTTAGGACGACCATGGCTCCACAAGAACCAAGCTATCATCTCAGCATTGCACCAAAAGATGAAGATGATAACTCCACATGGGGTAATCACAGTCCCAGGAGATATAGCAATGGGGGTAGCAATGCAAAAATCCCGCACACCTCATATATGTCATTTAAATCATGAGGAGAACGACAATGGTCACACAGAGTAGGGGTGTAAGTTATTTGGTTAAAAACCGAAATCCAAACCAAACCAAACCGAATTTATAATTTGGTTTTTTTTTTTTTTTTAAATCGGTTTGGTTTGGACTGAGAAAAAAATATATTTTTTGGTTTTCGGTTAGGTTCGGTTTTCATTTTGGAAACCGAAAAAAACCAAACCTAACAGAACATTTCATATTTCTATACTTCAATTCTATATGGGCCGTTAATATAAGCCCATTTTTTGTTTTTAAAAGTTGAAAACTTAAAACCCTAGGAACTACACTGTAAGCCGTCACTTACCCACTTCATTCCTCACTCTCCCTGCTTTTCTCCGTGTCCTCTACTCCACTCCGTCCTTACTCTCTCTCTCCTCCATTTCTTTCTTCCAGTTCACTTATCTCTCTTCATGTGGATCTCTCAGAATCTTTGCAAATGCAGTGGACTTCGAATTGAGAGTGCGAAATAGCCAAAGAAATGGGGTGTATAAGTCCGAAGAAGAAGAACTTAAGGATTTCATGTATTTATTTTTATCATTTTTCATTATTTTATCTATTTTTATCAATTATCTCTAGTTCTTGGACTTTTATTTTGAACATTGGTTGTGATTTAAGTAATTCTTTAATGTTTGAGGATTTGAACTTAATAATTTCGTAGTATTTGTAAGATTTGGGAAACAATTTTTGGCATCATAAAAGAATTTCGGTTTTTTCGGTTCGGTTTGGTTTTGGTTTTGTAATTTCGGTTTGGTTTGGATTTGGACTTGAAATATGAAAACCGAATTAAATTCGTTTTGGTTCGGTTTTGCTCCAAAACCAAACCGAAAATCGAACTTACACCCTAACACAGAGATACCACCCCCTGGCCCGGTAAAATACTACTTCTCTTGGCCTATTCCCGAGGAGGATCTTGGTCAACCGAACGCATACCAGACATGAGAGAAGTTAAGAGGGTTGAAAAGAAGTTCCATTGACTCTTCAAAGAGTCCTGGGCAGTTCAGTGTGAAGGAGAAGAGAGTCCAGCACACAAAGTAGCTGCCATTCAATCTATCATGGAACCTTATATCTTCCTTGATGAAATTGATTATGAAACAAGAGCCTCTTGCATCTTTGGTGTGCAAGGCATGGTCATCATGGCTCCTTATCCGAGAAGATAACCCTTTATATGTCAAGAAGAAAAAGGAAAGGTGAGTGGGGCATTAGGGAGAACACATGGCATGGCGCCAAGAAGTTTGTGAAATATCTAAATCATTTAAGTGCTTTTATATATTGTACTTTTGTAGGTAGAGCTAAGTGGGCTTAAAAAAAAAAAAATTCCAAAGATGCATCTATCTTAGCTTTCTCTACTATGTAATGTACTAAGGCTCTGTTCTTTTGATTTGAATAAACTTGAAGCCGAACCGAAGCCAATTTGTCTGAGGCCGAAGCGAATGAACCACGAAGCCGGCCGAAATGAATAAACCCGAATCGAAGCAATTGAATGAAGCCGTGAGAGGAAACTAACCGAGGCCAATCGAATAAACCTGAACTAAACGGAACCGACGCGAATAAACACAAGCGATTTGAGCCGAATTGAATTTGTCTGGCCCAGGCGGGCGGGCGAATTTTCATTAATTCGGGTCCAAAAGAATAGAGCCTAAAAAGAGGTACGTAGGCAACTCATTTTCTGAGTGCAGTTGCAAAAAAAAAATGTAAATTTTCATTTTTAATATGTCAGAACTACGTTGGGCCTGATTCTCCATTAAAAAAAAATCATCACAAGAAAAAAAAAAATCTTCTTCCCAAATCCAAATCCACTTATGGAGATACGTAGGCAACCTTCGGGTGCGGCCCCTTTTGCATTTAATATTTTCTTTTATGGTTTCAACGCTTAGAAGCAATCAATACATGCAGATCACTACAAAGAAGAACGATATCGGGGGCATTATAATTTGCCAAAATGAGGACACAGGCCTCGTTATACCTCTTTTCTCTTATTTACGTAGTAGCAAGAAATGGAAGGATATCACCAAATTGATTTTGAAAAATGTTTGTGTATTATCCCGAAAAAATACGAGTCTAAAAGTGGAAGTTTAAAATATAAATAAAAAGGTCCAAGTCTAAAAAAAATAATAATAACAAATCAAAAAAATGTAATGAAAAATCCAAAACAAATGATAAAGTCAAGGTTTCACACCTTTTAATAAATGATAACTGAAATTGGGGTTAAAAGAAAAAATAATTTTCAAAGATATCATTTCTTTCATTCCCTGCACCAAAAAAAAGAAAGAGAAAAAGAAAAGAAGAAACAAAGTCTGGACAAACTTCTGTGCTAACTCTTCATCTCATTTCACAGGAACTCTGCCTGGGCCCGCTCAGGATCTTGGCTAATTCGCCGAAGTTTTGACCATAGTGAACGTTCTCACATCGTGTACTTGTCATCCTTGTCTATACAAATTTGTATTCTCCGCTACGCGACTCAACAACATGTCTGAAATTCCGAACAACGAGCACCAACAGAACTCTACCCCTCCACCTGATCCAATGACTGAGCTCCGAGGGCTTGTCCAGGCCATGCTTGACCGACAGGATAATATTGATCAAACTGTGTTGGGCATAATGCGCCAAAGCGCCTAGATGCCTCCTCCTCCTCCTCCGGAGTCGGAAGTAGCTTCACCTTTTCACCTTGAGCCTATGAACAATGAGAGAGAAATTCCCACTAAGCTCGAGGAAGAAGTGGTTAAGCTCAAGGAAGTTTTAAAAGCATGACTAAGGCTGAACCATGGATGGACATTCATGGGTTAACACTTTTCCCAAAGGATTACCTCATGGTTTCAAGATGCCTAACCTGACAAAGTTTGATGGGACCGGCAGCCCAACCAATTTCCTGAAAATGTATGTAGGGGCAATGAGTCCCTGGGGAGTGGAAGAATCTTTAGTGGCCCAACTCTTTCAACAGTATTTAGATAGTCTTTTGACACATTGGTTCCTCAACCTTGAAAACACAAAGAAATCCACTTGGGCTGACATAGTCAGAGAGTTCTCAAACCAGTACAAATATAATGAAGAAATTGATGTCACTAGAAGGGATCTGGAGACCACTTCTCAAAACCTTAATAAGACATTTTCTTCATTCATCACTCGGTGGAGAAACAAGGCCTCCAAAAATGATGAGTAGGCCTAATGAGGAGGAACAACTGCAAATGGTTGTGAAAAACCTTCTTCTTGTATATCAGAAGCATATGGCCTACCAATATTTCCCGACTTTCGAAGCTTTGATTGCTACGGGAACTCTAGTTGAGGACGATGTGAAAAGGGGAGACATCAAGAAAGATGAACCTACTGGCAACGCAATTTATAATGCAAAGTTTGGAAATAACAAAAGAGCCCCAAACAATGATTTAGCATCTCCCAAGACCACTAATGCGATCCATGCCATTGGTGCATCTTCTGCATTCCAGTTACGGCCACAAAGGAACTTTACCCCCTTAAACATGACTTATTCCCAAGCTCTCTCCAAGCTAAAAAAAGGCCAATCTCATTCAACCCTTGAATCCACGTCCACCTCCTAAAAATTCTTACCCTGGTTATGACACAAACCAAAACTGTGAGTATCACCAAAGTCCGGGGCATAATACTGAAAGCTGCACGACTCTAAAGCATCAAATTCAAAACCTTGTGGATGATGGAAAGCTCTCTTTAGGATCCATTTCCAGTAAACCAAACGACTCTCAGTCCAACATCACAAAAAACCCCCTTCCTAATCATAAGATCTCATTTGCCATTAATGCCATCTCTGCTGCTTCAGATGGATGCGATCCAATCCAGTTAATCCGCAAGACAGTTCCTCAAATGTATGATGCCAATAGCCGTAGGATACAAGTGCCTGGTCTATGACTATTCCACTCAAGAAAAAGTCAAAATGATGCCTTATAAAGACCCCAGTTTCACTCTCAACAAAGATCCATTCTCTGACAAGTGTGGAACTTTGGATTGTGACGGTGCCTTCTTCATTTTGGACTTTGATGCTGATGAAGATGCCTCTTCAGCCTTGACAATCGTGGAGAAAAGCACTGGAGGACATTCCACCACTCCAAATACATACCGGCGCCCTATCTGCCTCGATGATCTTCGTGATGAGGAGTATGTGGATATCTCTCATTTGACTAGAGCAGGCCACCATTTTAAATCATCCCATTTGGAGGATGAAAATCCTTTGGAGGTGCCGAGGAGGAAAGAAAAGGACAAGGAGCCAATGACAGAGGATAGTAACAAGGAAGATGATGCTATCAAGCGCATGAAAGAAGTAAATGCTAATGTTTCCATGTGGAAATTGTTAATGCATTCCCAGCCTCATAGGGCAGCTGTTCTAAAGCATCTCAATGAAGCCTCTGTAAGCTCTTCCATAACACCTGACCAGATGGTGGGGCTCATTCATGGGGTAGATCGAACTCTCATGTTCACAGATAATGATCTCCCTGACAATATTAACCACAACAATTCATTGCACACCACTATACGCTGTAATGGATGGGAGATACCTAGGGTGTTGATCGACAATGGATTCACAATCAATGTTTTCCCTCTGCGTGTGCTAACGAGACTTGGGTATTCAAAAGAAGATCTGGTACCATCCAACCAGATGGTCAGAGCATATGATAATGCCAAGAGGGAAGTACTGGGTTTAACCAGCCTCCTCATTGAATGTGGCCCCGTGGCAAGGAAGGTGGAATTCATGGTCATTGACATTCAAGCCTGTTTTAACTTTTTATTAGGAAGACCATGGATGCATGAGAATAGAGCAGTGGCTTCTACTTTACACCAAAAGGTAAAGCTTCTCACCGATCGGGTGTTGTGACTATTTACGGTGATCCGGAAATTATGACCATCTCCAACACCTTTGGAAAATACGTATTGTATTTGAACGCAGTAGAGGGCACTAGGTTGAATGGTTTCACTATCGTATTCTAGCGAAACACCGAAAATTCATGGATGAATGAGGTTCCACAGCCCACACCCGATGAAAGTGATGAAGAAACGAGAACCGTAATATAGTGAGGATGACGAGGAAGAAATAGGAGTTCCGAGCATCGGCACTCATAATACGTCAGTTGAAGCACCGGAGGAATCTTGTGTCGGTAATCCTCAAGATGATGATAATGAGTCAAAGAAGAGATATAGAACTGGCGATTTTGACCTGGACTTTAATGTAGTATGCCCTGTTCGAGAGGTTCACACTGAGTCACTGATTCTCTTTCCAGGATATCAACATGAAAATCACTATCGCGAATTGCCACATTTTAGAAAATTTGATGGGAACGATGATCCTTTTGTCCTCTTAGTTGGATTTGTGAATGCCTTGCACCCCTGGGGCATACCAGAGGAAGATTACCCCATGCTCTTTGACAAGAGTTTAGAAGGACCAGCTCTGGATTGGTACTATTCTTCAGATTGTGTAGATAAAGCTAGTTGGGAAAATGCTAGCCAAGCCTTTGTTAATTGGGCTCTCGAGCATAAACAGACTGATGTCAAGAAGTTGAAGCTAGTCACTTTGCATTAGAGTGCCTTAGAAACTTTTTCTTACTTTTGTTCGAGATGCACTCATATTCGCACATTGCTTCATTTCCATATTACCGATCGAGAGTTCATGCTCATATTGCTGTGGAACCTGAACGATTTCTATTATCGCTACATGGTTACTATCAAGTAAACCTCCCTCAGCCACATGGAACAACATGGCTTTGACATCGATGCTCTGAAATTGCAAGAAAAACGATCTCGGGAAGATCTTGAAATTCCCAACACAAATCCAAGGGTATATGCTAAGATAGATGAACCATTGAGTATGGTGTATGATCGTCTTCGGAGCCAAGGTATAATCCAAGCCTCAGCATATGTGTACTGTTTACCTCTTCCTGGAACAGACATGAGCAAACTCTGCGCATATTGTCGCCAATATGGACATGAAACTGATCGATGCCATGATCTTTATTACAAAGTTCAAAACCTGGTTGATCGAGGCATCATTAGTCCAACCCATAAGGAAGTGCCCGCAAGGAAAGTGTCGGCACGCCCTCAACCTCAATCCCAAGTTGATATCTTCCGCAAATTAGTCGAGCAAGGTCGGATACATCCACTTCCAAGACTCCCAGGCGCAAGTCCCGTAGGATCAGATCTCCACAAGTACTGCCAATATCATCAGTTGCATGGTCATGGCACAAACCAATGTCACGCTCTCAGCTATCACATCAAGCAGATCACCAACATAGCTCTTGTCTACCGCAAAGCTACTTGATCGTCTCGCAGAAAGAAAAAATCTTCGGTAAAAGTCCTGTAGGGGGTTAGCCCATAAAAAAAAAGGCCAAAAAAAAAAAATTCTTTCAGCTCGTTAGTATCGGAGAACTACGTGCAGCTTGAATCCCCATTATCACGTACACTTGCACTGTGAGATCACTCCACCTATGTAACACCTGGGGTACGTAGGTAGCTCAATATGAGTGCAACTACTTTATTAAATAAAAAACTTTAGTTCTTGCTAAAATAACGAACTACACTGAGTCTGATTCCCCATAAAATGCACCTGAAGCAACGGGGATATGTAGGCAGCCTTCGGGTTCGACTCAAATGTATTAACCATTGTATTTCAGGCAATGTGATCAGAACTCAAGATGCCAGTCATCATAGGAACAATTTCAGAATGCTGAATTGACACATCAATGGGGATACAGGCCCTATTCTCTATATTTTCTGTCTTTGTTCAATACTAAAACAGGGAATGGAAGAATGAAAAAAAACATTTATTATCAACCCCAATGACAGTAAAATCATTCAAGAGGGTCAAAATAAAAAATAAAAAAAAACAAAATTATAAAGGTGGACCATTCCATTCAAAATATGGCGCAATCATTTTTGAAAATTTTCCTTATTTTGCAATGCATTCTGCAATATGTAGCTTTCTTCTCTTTTCTTTTAATTCTTTTTTCTCTACCTTTAGGTCCAAAAAGAAGAAATTTGTCCCTTCTCTAAGGATGATCAATTACCATCAGAAAACAAACACCTCAGCCATATCCACAAATGCAGTCAAAGAGCCTGTAGGGTTTGCCATGCAACCTCTGTCCAAAGGATTTCAAATCATGATAAAGATGGGTTATACTCAAGGAACCGGATTAGGGCGTGACGGTAGGGGAATAAAGCAACCAATCCCCATAGTAGACAAGCAAAACCGACATGGGTTAGGATATGATCCGGGCAGCACTTCTCACAACATCAAAAAAACCTTCTTTTACCCTCAACGGCCAGTTCATCCTGCAAGGAGATACTGAGCTGTACTATGAGTTTCCAGAACCTTGGCTTGGTAGGAAGGAACATAAGATTTTACCGAGATTGGAGATATTTTTCGATGAGACTAGAAATCTGGACTTAATCAAAAGTTGGTTTAAAACAAAAAAAGAAAAAAAGAAAATGATTGGGTGGATAATCTGAAGCATGGAGTCTTTAGAAAACTTTTCACTTCTGCGTCCTATGAGGAAGAGGATTTTGACCCGGTGTCTTTCATGATACCTTTTGGCAAAAGCATTGAACATAAGTGGAGTATTGAGTGTCAGGCAAAAGACGGGCCTATAGAATTTAAAATATTTTTAGGAAACCATCCTCCACATCCATCTCATGAAAATACCTTTTCACCCCTTTCAGATGGATATCATACTGATAGCTCATCTTCCAGTCAATCTACCTTGGATACCCAGTCAGAAGACTCTGATAGTGAGGAAATTGAATGTGAATCTTTATCTAAGTACATTTGCATGCAAGATGTTATCTCTGACAGTGAATTTAATAATGATGAATCACTTGATACGACTGAAACATATATAAAACCCATGGAAGAGTCCATTGTAATTAATATTGGTACAAGAAAATGCTATAAAAGAAGTCAAAATAGGTTCATCCCTCTCCCCAACTGAACATATTGTGTTTATTGCATTGTTAAAAGAGTATGTAGATATGTTTGCATGTTCTTATGCTGATATGCCTGACGTTAATAGAGAAATTGCGGAACATCACATTTCGTTACATCCTGAGAGCAAGACTAAGCAGCAAAAGCTCCGCCGAATGAAGCCAGATGTTAGCTTGAAAGTGAAAGAAGAGATCCAGAAACAGCTTGATGCCAAATTCATTCAAGCTGTAAAGCATCCGAGTTGGCTCGCTAATATAGTCGTTGTACCCAAAAAGGATGGGAGAGTTCGTGTGTGCATTGATTTTCGAGATTTGAATGCTGCATCACCAAAAGATTGCTTTCCCCTACCCCACATCGATGTTCTCGTGGATAGTACAACCGGTCATGTAATATTTTCCTTCATGGATGGATTCTTTGGGTATAATCAAATACTCATGACCCAAGAAGACATGACAAAGACATCTTTCATCACTCCGTGAGGTACTTTCTGTTACCGAGTTATGCCTTTTGGTCGCAAGGATGCCGGAGCCACGTATCAAAGGGCTGCAACCACTATCCTTCATGACCTCATCCACGACATTGTGGAGGTCTATGTAGATGACATGATTGTGAAAAGTGAAGATCGTGAGGGGCATATTCCTGCACTAAGGTCCATCTTTGAAAGAATCAGGAAGTACAATCTAAGGCTAAACCCTCAAAAGTGTGTATTTGACGTCACTTCAGGGAAGTTGTTGGGATTCATTGTCAGTCAAGACGGCATCAAAGTGGACTCTGAAAAGGTAAAATCTATTCAAGGGCTACCTCCTCCAAAAACAGAAAAAGAAGTAAGAGGATTTCTCGGCAGAATTCAATATATCAGCAGGTTCATCTCACAACTCACGGTGAGGTGTGAACCCATATTTGAGCTGCTCAGAAAAGGGGCATCCCATGAGTGGAACGAGGAATGTCAAGAAGCTTTTGATTCCATGAAAGAGTATCTTTCAAATCCACTTGTTCTAATGGAACCTTGATTTTGTACCTCACTATTACAGAAATAATACAACTGAGTACGAAGTCTGCATAACCTAGACCAATGGAACCTTGATTTTGTACCTCACTATTACAGAAACGGCTATGGGAGCTCTCTTAGCCCAATATCAAGAAGGAACAAAGAAGGAAGTGGCCATATACTATCTCAGTAAGAAATTCCTGGAGTATGAGACAAGATATACCCCACTGGAAAAAGCATGTGTTTCCCTGGGTCTATGCCACAAAGAAGTTGAGGCATCACCTCCAAGCTCATACCACCTATATCGATTTCAAGACTTGATCCAATCAAGTATCTATTTGAAAAACCCATTCTTAGTGAAAGATTGGCAAGATGGCATGCTATGCTTTCTGAGTTTGATATACAATGTGTCAGCCAGAAATATGTTAAAGGAAGAGCCATATCTGAAGCCTTAGCGGAAGGACCAGTGTCAGGAGACGAATATGATGATGCATTCCCTGATGAGTACTTATGCTTCATCGACAATCCACAATGGTGCATGTATTTTGATGGAGCTTCTAATAGAAGAGGTAATGGAGCGGGGTTTTGTTAGTAGATCCCGATGGAGTCCATATTCGTTCTTTGTTAAGTTCGGATTTCCCAACAACAAATAATACAACTGAGTACGAAGTCTGCATATATGGAGTAAAGGCCGCCTTGGTAGCAGGGGCAAGACATCTCACTGTATATGGAGATTCTAATCTCATCATATCTCAAACAATAGGAATTTGGAGGGTTAGAGATGAGAGACTTCAACTCTACACAGAGTACCTTCAAGAATTGATCCCTTATTTTGATGATATCAGCTTCAAACATCTTCCTCGAGAACAAAATAGTTTCACTGATGCTTTAGCCAATCTCGCTGTTAATTTAACATGGGAAAATGGTACAAAGATCCGATTCAGTTTTAATTGAAGAAAGGAAGGGACCTACAAAGTGACGGTAGCACAAATTGTCTCCACACCGGCTCAACAAGATGATGATGATGTCCGGTATAAGGATATCAAGAATTTTTCGAAACAATGCAATATCCGAGAGGAAAGTGACAAGAAGGACCGCATAGCCATCGGGAAGGCTAGCCGCTCATTTTCTCATACTAAAAAGGCGAGACTATATCACAAAGGGTTTGATGGTACCCTGCAACTCTGCGTGAATGACAGGGACCCCATATGAAAGGAAGGATGCTGGCTCGTAAAATTTTGTGAGCGGCTTTTTATTGGAGTACTCTAGAAGGTGATTGCATCATCTTTGTCCGCACTTGCAAGCAATGTCAGATATTTGCTAACCTCAATCATATGCCACCTGTGCTACTACATAATATGACCTCTCCTTGGCCATTTTCGAGTTGGGGCATAGACATAATCGGACAAATTCATCCGAAAGGTTCAAATGGGCATCAATATATTCTTGTAGCAATTGATTACTTTTCGAAGTGGGTTGAAGCTGCATCATTTTCAAAGCTAGGGGCAAAGCAAGTCTCGAAATTTGTGATTAACAACATTATCTGTCGGTATGGCATACCTTTTGAAATCATCTCTGATAATGGATCACAATTTGAGGGTCATCTGAATACAACTCTCACAAAATATGCAATCAAGCATCATCAATCCTCACCTTATCGTCCCCAAACAAATGGAGCGGTGGAAGCAGCCAATAAGACAATCAAAACTATTGTCGCCAAGATGACTGAGAAGACTAGGGAATGGCATGACAAACTCCCATTGCCCTTTGGGGGGTATAGAATATCAATAAGAACTCCAACAGAACAACCCCGTATTCTTTGGTTTACGGGATGGAGCCGTCTACTAGGTTGAGGTGGAGATACGATCTCGGGGTCATAGCAGAAAGTGAAATCTCAAAAGACCAATGGTACAAAACTCGTTATGATGAGCTTGCATTTGCGAGATGAGCGCCGACTACAAGCATTGCATAACATTCAATTCTATCAGCGGAGAATTACTCGTGCATTTAACAAAAGGGTTCGAGATAGAGACATTCAGGAATGTGATCTAGTCTTAAAGGAAATAGAGCTCCGTTGCATGATCCTCGGGGAAAATTCAAGCCTAACTGGTCTGGGCCATTCGAAGTAAAGCATGTCACCACTACCGAGCAAAGAAAAGCTAATGGATTTTGATGGGAATGAATTCACCCATTTCACTAATCTTGATCAATTGAAGAAATATTACGCTTAGGCATCAAAGTAATTGTAATGGTCTTAGTCAAGTAACCAAGCAGTTTGGAGTTTTGTATCCTATCTAGGTATTCTTAATAAACACGCCATGTGTTTCTAGATATTCATATAATGTATGCAAAAAAAAAGAAAAAAAGAGCGAAAAAAAAAACGAAAAAAGGGAAAAAAGAAGAAAAAAGGAGAAAAAGAAAAATGATGAAAGGTGCTTTTGATTGTTAAGGTTTTATATGTTATGCTTTTATGTGTCATATGGTTGATTAATTATGATTTGCATGTCATATTTAATGTTAAAGTGTGCACGTGTTTTGAATTGTGTTCACATTGAATTTCTCAAAGCAGATAATTCTCACAAACAGATCTTTTTATTCATCCCAACTGGGGTACTTCATTTCATACATAAAAAGACATAAAACCTTCATTTCCTACAAACTCAAAAAAAAAAGAGGAAAAAAAAAAAGAAAAAAAATTATTTAAACATGATATTTCTCTCAAACCCTTCTCCTCTTCATGGTAGGCCCGTCTGAATCATTGTCTTGACCAATATCCGCCAGAAGCCATTGAAGGTAATCTTCATGATCAATCAGTGGAAAGTGAGGTTCAGGTAGCGCTGATATAATTTTAGCTCCCTGCCATATAGTAGGCATTCTCTGAATACCACTCATATCAGCCTCATAAGTGGTACAAGGTGGAAGAACCTGGAGGGCAGGAATGTGATGTTGCCTCCAACCAATTTGCCTTAGACACCTCCATGGAAGGTAGAAAGTGACCTGGCAAAGCCCCGGTAGTTGTACACCTCTACGACCAGAATTGCAATATACAATTGCACTAATGCCAAGGTGGCTTGTGATCTACTTTATGTCTTGCTGCAGAAAAAATCCTCCCACCCACCATTTTTGCTAAGCTGATAGAAGAAAGGAAGAAGACCTCTCTCCCGGACATGACTAGTTTTGTAAGTAAGACCCTTGTAGGGTTTCATGAGAGAATTTTTTTCCAATAACCATAAATGAAGGGCTAATGGACATCCCTTCACGAAACTTTAGGATTTTCTTTTGAGTTCATCTAAGCCAAGAAACATTTTCCCCAAAATAAGTGGTCCAAGACGACCCCCACTAACAATTTGAGGAATAAGTGAAAGACACCGAACATGGCATGTGTTTAAAGACCATTTAGTGAGGGTACTTCCCAAAATCATAAGAATGCAAGCATTTTTTCTAGCAATCCTATAGTTGGCATTGTTAGAGAATTGCCAAGTGCCAAATTGAAAAGTCAACAATAAGTTGAGAAGAAATACCTCACCATATTGTAGGTAGTTGCCATAAAGATTTTCGGAAAGATATAAAATCGTTGATAAATCTCCTGAAATCCTTGTAGGAGATCTAGGTGTAATAACTAGACCATTGGATGGTAAGCCTAGCAAACCCTCGACCTCTTCGACAAGAGGCACAATCTCCCTGTCTTTAAAGCGGAAGACATGACGAGTTTTATCCCAAAATTGGGAAGCAGCATGAATCATGTCATAACAGATGGAAAGAGAAAGCAAAGGCATGAGAGCCTTAGTGAAGTGGGGAGAAGAAAAAGATCGCCTCGATTGCTCCAAATTCTTTGTGACCCCGAGAGTTGTTTTTTTTCTCCCGACTCCGCATTTCATTAGCTTCTTCATAAGTACGAACCATTTTGTGAAAGAAGAAAAATTAGAGAAAAAATTGGAGTAGTGGAAGATGGTGCATTTGGAAATGAAGAGCGCGCTAGAGGAAAAAACCCCAAGGGCTGCGGTCAAAAAGGGCCAAAGGGCTGCGTTTTTTGACCGCAGCCATTAGACTAGCAGCCCTTGGCATTTACAGCCCTTAGCGCGTTAAGGGCTGCGGTCAAGGAAAAACCGCAGCCCTTAGTGGGTTAAGGCGCTGCGGTTAAGGGCCAAAACCGCACCCTTAACTCACCAAGGGCTGCGGTTTTGGCCCTTAACCGCAGCCCTTAACCCACTAAGGGCTGCGGTTTTCCCAAAAACCGCAGCCCTTGTGACCCAAAAAAAAAAAAAAAAAAAATTTTTTTTGCATTTTTTTGTCCTAAATGATCCAATAATAGTTACATATATATATAAGTATCACTTTTCATTGCAACTTATGTTATTCATACAAATATAAAGAAAATAGCAACAAATTAAAATGTAGTAGTCGAGCATAAACTCCAAAGATCAACACCAACATCTCGCCCAACCACCAACACCATCTCGCAACACCAACCGCTTGTTTTTATATGCATATGAAGTGAGCATCTTCTCCTCCAGTTTCTACCTTGTCGGGATGTGGCAAGTAACACCATCCCGAATGAATCCCGTCCTACAATATCCCGCATCGTAAAATAAGAACCAATGAGGTCCAGTTTCCAATAAAAATGTTAACACGCAAGCATCAAGAAATGATTTCCACCAATCCACCCAAGAACAAAAATGTGTTTGAAAGCAATCATATGATGAGAAGATTAAAAATATACCCTTTACATCCGCACTTTCGCCTCAACAAATCTCTCAACTTTCAAGATGTCACTAAGAGTATAAGATTTGCAAAGTTTCTAAATCAACCACCCAACTTAACCAAATAAGCCACACATGAGCTATGTTCCATATATGACAAAAATGTTCCATTCAATCAAAAATTGAAATCACTGGGACTTTTGGGTGGTCAGATAAAGGGCGCATAACATGTAAGATAAAACAAGCCCTCAAACTCCATATTATGAAATGAAGAACCCCGCGCATTAAACCTAAGCGTAAACTTTTCCCTCAAGAGACAACACTATAAAAACAATACCCTCCAAGAACATTTATTTACGAAATGCTTTAGTCTTTAGTGCATACAACACACTACTCAAAACAAACTATAACAAGGATGAGATATCCGCATGAATTCATATATAATATATATGCGAGAACTGCGAGTAAAAGCAAAGACAGACTAATCCAAACCCACAGGGTTAAATGACATATAACTCAAAAACCCATAGAGACACAACAAAAACAAATATGCGAACGACAACTTTGTACAGTGTACTTTGTACAAGCAATTTACAAAGAAAAGCCTAAATGAGTACGCAAAGGACAAAACAGAGATGGAAAGTCCAACAAACCGGGAAAGCTTCAAGCACCCTTATTCTTCTTGTGTTTAACGAGATATTTGACATAACAATATCAATTCTAACAATTATTAAGAATCTTTTATTCAACCCAAGTAGTCTAACAAATTTTAGATAGCACACAAAATGAAATATTAATATGGCACAACACAAACAAGAAAGAGGGACGCTATTGTGGAACAAAGGTACGAAACAATCAATTCATGAAAAGTATCATCTCGCTAAGACAACCTGCAAGCATAGCAAATGGTCATCATAATTAGAAATCCCACAATCTTACATAAAAGAGATGAACATAAACTTGCGATATTACTAAAATCATCAGGTCTTAACCCTTAAGGAAATCATACCACATAGTTTTTTCACTATCGTGCAGCAAAAATTCATCTATATGGAGAACTTAACAGTGATAATCGACTATATAGCTCAACATTCCACACTAGCTAGAGATGAATTACGAGAACCATAACTAAGGAATAAATTCAAAGCAAAGACTAGAGTTGTAGAAAACTTTCACAAACCCTAACCTTAATAACAAAAGCAATCTCCAATCATAAACATCGGTACTTATGTACCATACATTCGGTTCACCACATAGATTTATGAAATTCATGTTAAAAAAAAAAGAAAAGAAAAGAGAAGCATTGAATTGGATGAAATCGACCCGATTAAAGGAGTTACGAACACCATAAAAAGCATCGTTGGAAAATTGGACATTCGTATCATCATGGATGTATAAAGTCTTGTTAATTGGATTAATTTTACAATAACATAGAGTTTTAGATAGATAGATCAAGCAATTAAAGTCTTAAAAACAACAACTTGACCATGGATCAAACCATTAAAGCCCTAAAAACAATCACTTAGATGCATATTAGGCCAAGAAATCCTACAAATATCCATAACTAACTAAATTCACCAACTTTAAGCATGAACTAAGCAATGATGGCAAAAAAACAATTAAACAAAACCAGCACCATGATCCCAAAGGGGCCAACAATGCCCATACTAATTCCTCGAACAATCATCTTCAACTAAGGGGGAAAAAGGGGAAAAATAAGGTTCATCCTCGAACAATCAACTTCGGATAAAAGGGTTCTAATTTCTAAAACATAATTCGATTAAAAGCAAGACCAAAAAAAAAAGAAAGAATAACACATACCTTTTTCTCATACTCCGTAGATTAATACAAATCAATATATAACGCCTTACTCTAATGAAATTAACCCCTACAACGCCCGCATCGAAAACAACTCCAATATTCAATCAATTATGTTTAGTTCAACCGAAAGAACATATTCAATATCACCGCCAATTTAAGTTTAATTTTTAGTCATATACTAGTTAACGTAATAATAATTATACACTTCGAACTTGTTGGCTCTAAAGTCTAAACTTAATTTACAAGTCTTACTCAATTGGAGTTAAACTTGTTTCTTGAAATAAGACAAATTAAGGCGAGGAGAACAAAGTCTAATCTCAAAGTTATACATTATAAGGCATATACAAGTGAACAATATGACAATGCTTGCCGACATCAAAAGAAATTGCGACAGAACAAAAGAACAACAACTATAAGTCCACATGCAATGCAACACTTTCAAAGCACATGATATTTTTCATTTTAGTAGTACGACTAACTTTCAACTTGCGAAGCATGGACTTAAACTCGTATCCGGAGTATGGGCACCACTTTCAAAGCAAGAATCATCAAACATGACCAGAGCACATGTATTATGAAATGCAAAAAAACACCTAAAGAACAAAAATCAAAGAGAAAATAATAATTATGAAGGAGTTTATACAAGCATTCATTGACTTGTTGTCAATGAACCCTCATTACGGTTTATTATGATTGTCAATCCATAGAAAATTGCAGCGGTTCGAAACCAAAAGATACACCGGATATAAGATTACCGCATTTACCACTTGCATAAGAACATACCACCATCAAACTACAATTACTAATTATGAAGGAGTTCAAGACTTGAAGTTGCTTTATATTTCGTAGGTCGTAGCTACATCAAGTAAACTAAGAACTTCTAAGAAAACAACCGGATTAATGGGACAACAAGTCTTAACTCTTACGTAATACCACCAACAAATTAAAGTTAGCAAAAGAAGCAATACAACTCATACCGAGCCATCTCGAGAATAAAAGGAAAAGAACTAGAGCAATGGTTTTCCATCAAAACACCATCATGCACAAGAATATTAGAGCGAGAACAATATAGCATTCCTTCTCATCTTATCAGTTATGTAATACAGATAACTATTAGAGGCTAATTTATCAAATAATTAGAAACAAAATTAAACTATATAAACATTTACCAACACCAAGAAGAAATCGATTCACAAAATAGAGGAGAAGGCACGCACCAAATCACTAACACTAGCATCGGCACCGCGGCGCAGTAACCAACAACCAATGACAGACGCGAGCAAAGAACCACGGCCACCCTTGCGAACCCTAAACCCTCGCGAACATCCAACCCTTGCGAACCCTAATCCCTCGCGAGCCCTTCCCGACCCAACCACCAACCGACGAAGAAGGATGAAAGGAGAGAGATGATGCGGTGAGTGGTGATAGACGAAAGAGGGGGTGTGGTGAGCGACGAATGTTCGTGGTGGTGATACGAGAGCACAGAGAGGAGAGACGAGAGATGAAGGAGGAAAGGGAGTGTGGTGGTGTGAAGATTTGTGAGAGGATGGAAACCCTAGCCACCGAATGAAAGAGAAGAGAGACGTGAGGTTTGCTGCTGCCTACCAGTTCATTTAAAAGTGGCCCAGTCGCCCAGCCCAGCGAGAATTAATGATAAAGGGTTCGGTTGTCCCAAAACCGCAGACCCTTCATTACTAAAGGGTCTGCGGTTTTTGTATAACCGCAGCCCTTCACTACTAAGGGCTGCGATTATGGGTTAACCGCCGCCCTTAATAGTGAAGGGCTGCGTTTTGCAATGAACCGCAGCCCTTGCACCGCAGCCCTTGCATTTTTTTCCTCTACATACTCCTTTTAATTTATAGATGGAAAAGATGATCATCCATGATTTATTCCATGGATAATAAGTTTGAGTATTGTCCATAGGATAATAAGGAGCATCCTTCACCATGGTTAATGACCAAGCATTTGTGGTATGTCAATTTTTGCTAAAGCCGAACATAAAAAAAACTGTGTCAATGATGAATCAAGAACGTTGATACAATCCCTTTTCTAATAATCATCCAAAATAATGACCATGATCAATCTATTTTATATAGTGATCATCATTTTCCAATAAAGCGAATAAGCATTATGCATGAAAAAAAATTCTGAAAGATTTTTAAAAAACAGATAAATTTTTTGAAAAGAAATAAAAATAACGAAAACCGTCATGCATCGTGGAGTGCGCGCTCCGTCAAATGCGTGTTTCGCCCCAGAGCGTGAGTTTCATTTCGTCGTATGGTTTTCCATTTTTGCGTATTGGTCGTGCGGTTTCGGCTTAGAAACATAATTTACATGAGTCGTAGTCAATAACTACAACCACCGTTTTAATAAAACGATTCGTAGTATAATCATGCTCGTCTTTATTAATTTGACGAGTTTTCGTATATTGTCTTAAGTGAGTTTTTCAAAAAACGAAAAAAACACGAGTCGCAATTAGGCGTCGGGATTTTAATCGTATCCCAAAACCGGTAGTAATCAGTTTTCTTGATGGTCAAGTCATTGTCCATTGGATAAAGAATAAGAATATATTCTTTATCCATTAATCACATCCTTTATCCATTAGTTAGAGAATAAGAATCATGAAAAGATGTGAGAATAAGAATCAAATCCCATGTGTAAGAGGGGAGGAATCTGGATTTTTTCCGGAAGAATCGAATATGCGCCAAGCACACAATCATGCGCTAGACGCATGATTAAATGTGCGCCTAGCGCACAAGCATTCTCTGCGCCAGACACAGAGCCTTGCGCCTAGCGCACGACATTGTGCCTAGCGCACGACATTGTGCCTAGCGCAGGCTCCTGCGTTTGGCGCATCGTCCTAATCACTTTTGTTTGCACGTTTTTCGATGTATTTTTTTTACTTATTAGGATGTTTAGGGAAGAATATTATCTGAAAATCTGATTTTGCATCATTTATGAGAAAATCAAAAAAAGAATAAGAATATTTGTGTTTCCAAAGAGATTTGATGATGTCATTAGGGTGAGGTCATTAGAGTGATGTCATTAGGGTAATTAAGGACGCAGAAAATCAGATTTTTTAGGTGAAAATTCTGATTTTCTACCTTTTGAAATCCTAGTTCACCTCCTTCATTTCTCTATAAATTAAATACCCTTTTTTTTCACTTCAAAACCAATTTGAAAGGAATTCAACGTAATATCACTACTTCTCTCATCTTCTCTACTCCTTTCCTCTAAAAAATCACACTTAAGAAAAGAAAGTAAAAGTTAGTAAGATAATTAGTAAGAAAAGAAGTTCATCAAAAGAAGGAAAAAACACAAAAAAGGGTTTAAGTTGGTAATTAAGAGGATTTAGAAACTCACTTAAAAATTAAGAAAATCACAAAAAAGGTAGAAAAATTTGCAAAAAGGAAGTGCATCATTGAGCTAGCAAGGTAAAGTTGAAACTCTTGTTATTTTTATTATTTTCTCAATCATCTACTAACTTTCTCCTTGTTTCTTCTTATCATTTTTTTAATCTTTGGAGTGATTTGGGTATGTGGAAGTCCTAATAGGTTCCCAACCTTAAATCCCACCTAGAATAGTCACCTCTAATGGGGTGACTATTAGGAAACAATGTGATTATGTGATTTTTCCTTAATCAAGTTGTTATTCATCACCAAAAATGTTTTCATAAAAAATTCAAGATAAGTTGTGCATAAACATCTCCATAAAAAAAGAAAAGAAAATGTGATGCTGTAATTATAATCAGTATTACTTTCGTACTACATTTTATTTTTTGTCTGTATTATTTGAATAGTTTGTAGGATTTAATATTTGTCCTATGAAGTACAAGATGTTTCCAGCAACTTGGCTTTGGAATGTCTAAAATACAAATTTCGTGTAAATAATTAAAAATCATACAACTTTAATTTATTGTGCAAAACTGATTTTGTCCACTACCACATAAGTTTGTCTTGTTAATAAAGTTTAAAATAAAGTCATTTGGATAAAACTAAAAACATTAAGTTTGAAGAAAGCATCAGTAGCTTTCGAAAAATATAAAAATCATGTTCATATGAATTTTCTACAATTTTACATCATTTTTACAAAATCATTCATGTAAATCACTAAATTCCAGAAAACTTATTTTCTTTTCAGTTAAGGAAATAAATAAAAAAGGGTCTTAAAAGTGTCTAATTCAAGTGAAAATTTTCAGTATAGTTTTTCAAAGTGTCTAGAATGTTCATACCAAAATTCAATTCAAAATAAGTTCAATAAGTTGGATCTCAAAGAACAACTTCAATAAAGGTCCTGTTTTGACCCGTTTGAGTATAAAATTCACCATAATTCAAGTTGTCACTAAAAACTTGTGAAATTTTGACACAACATAAAGAACTCACTGACCTATCCATAGATTTTATCAAATTCTCAATTTAATGCTTTATATTGAAAGTTATGATTTTTATAAGTCAATGCAAGAACAAAAGCAATCTGGAAAATGAAATAAAGTGATTAACTCAATTTTCATAAAAAAATTTATTTTCTTTTCACACGAAAATATTAATTAAAAATCATGAAATTGTAAGTTTCTCTTAAAATGACTCATTTTATCTTGTAAATAAAAATCAATAAAAATTATCACAAAAAAATTAAAATCAAAGAAGTTAATTATTAATCTTTAACTTTCACAAATTCACAAATAAACATGAATTCCAAAGCCCATTCAAGGAGGTGAAGATCAAGGAGCTTCATGGTGAAGATCAAGATTGAAGATTTGTATGGATCATAGATTTTGTATATATTGTTGTAATAATAGTTTTTTTTGTAAATAATTATTGCATCACTCAATTAGTAGAAAAAACATGGAGGTGTTTATGCATAATTTTCATAAATAATTCTACAACTCTTTTTTAATAAAATGAGCAATCAATGTTACAAATTTTGCATGTTGGGCCAATATATCATTGTATATGAATTAAATGATCCAATCTCAATTAAGAGGAAAAATTGCAAATCTAACTAAGTTAAATTGTATGATGATCCATCTTACATTTTATAAATGTGTTCTCCATATTCAAATGGATTAATCATATAATTTGACATAATTAGATTGGTAATTATGATCTCCAAATTGATTTTAGACCATTTCACGTGTCTCGCTTTAAATGGCCAAATTCCAATTAGCCAAACACAATCTCCCAAAGTTCGGTCTCAAATTGATCATTTCTCTCTAAATGATTTAACAATCTTCAATTGAGATTATTTCTCAAAAGCCTTCAATTAGGAAGCAAACTTCTTCTTCGAAGACCTCTTAAAAATCATAAGCGTGAGCACTAATTAAGGTGGTTATTTCAATCCTTGATTAATCGCTAATTAGGGCGATTGACTCAATTTTTCATTTAATCACTAATTAGGGTGATTATCTCCAATCCCCGACTAATCGCTAATTAGAGCGGTTAACTCAAACTCTTCATTTAATCACTAATTAGAGTGATTATCTTAAACCTTAGTTGATCACTAATTAAGGTGATTAACTTAACCCTCTTTATTTAATCACTAATTAGAGTGATTATCTTAAACCTTAATAGTCGTTAATTAGGACGATTATTCTTCTTATTTAATCACTAATTAGAGTGATTATCTTAAACCTTAATAATCGTTAATTAGGACGATTATTTTTCTCATTTAATCACTAATTGGAGTCATTATCCTAAACCTTGAATAATTACCAATTAGGGTGATTACTTCCTAACCTTCATTGTTAATCACTAATCAAGGTGATTATCTTCCCTCTTAAAGTTTAGTCACTAATTAGGGTGATTATCTTAACCTCCATTTCTAATCACTAATTGAAGTGGTTATCTTAATCCTTCATATTTAATCACTAATTAAGGTGATTATCTTAATCTCATTTCAATCATTAATTGGAGTGATTACCTCATTTTCCAATAGATTTGTTTAATTCTAAAGGTGAGTTATTCATAATCTATTTCCTTTTTCTTCCCTAATGAAATTGACCATTTAGGGTGAGACATAAGATCGAACTACGATGGTTTTGATCCATGAGTGGATCCCAATCCCGCAATGATTGGTACGTAGTGCAACTTTAGTGCTCAAACCTACCATGTACAAATGATATATTGGTCCTAAATAAAAATGGTTGATATGTATATGAGCAAATTATATGATTTTCTTTCTTTTGAATAGCCATGATTACTTGAAAATGGAAAATAACGCATTCTGTAAGAGCCCGTTCTGTAGAACGGAAGATGAGACGAGTTTCAGACGATCGCACCTCTTAACATAAACCCCGAACCCTATCTCATGGTATGAAAGACGAATTTTCAAAAAAGTCTTATCCATATAAAGTCATCATCGTTTTATATGATATTTCTTGAAATTGATTTTAAAACGATTTATTAAATAAATCTGTCCCTATTCAGATATTAATAGGGTTGCGACTTCAAAGTTTTCTAAAACTCATAGTCCAATGAGAGACTTTCGTGGGATTCATACCGTTAATTAAGACAGTAATAAATCGGATACCACATGTCTAATCTTATTCTCTTTTATTGTATGATCTGGAAATTGAGTTCTTAATTGAATTATTTGAGCCAGAAGTTTTGCAAATGCAACATTTCTACTTGACAAAAGGCTCACATGTGACCATCGAGTAGAGGCATCAATTAATTCCATGAAATAGCGGAATGGTCCGCATGCAGGGTGAATAGGCCCACAAAAATATCTCCTTGTATTCTTTCTAAAAACGTTGGAGATTCAGTGGCAATCTTATTTATAGATGGTCTGATTATCAATTTGCCAAGTGAGCATACAGAGCATGATAATTCATTTGACCAAGGAATTTTGACATTCTTTATAGAGTGTCCAATTGAGTTTTCATAGGCCCACAAATATCTCCTTGTATTCTTTCTAAAAACGTTGGAGATTCAGTGGCAATCTTATTTATAGATGGTCTGATTATCAATTTGCCAAGTGAGCATGCAGAGCATGATAATTCATTTGACCGAGGAATTTTGACATTCTTTATAGAGTGTCCAATTGAGTTTTCAATGATTCTATGCATCATTCCTGTGCCAGGATGGCCTAATCGGTCATGCCATAGAGTAAATGAATTTCTGTTATCTAACTTCTGGTTAGATATCATATTAATTTCAATTAGACGTATATCTATGCGATATAGTCCTGAGGAAAATGCTGGCAATTTTTCATAGATGTATTTCTTGCCGTATTTTTCTGCCGTTAGGCATATAAATTCCTCTTGGTTCACCGTCATTGTTTCCAAATGGTAACCATTCTGACGTACATCTTTGAAACTTATGAGGTTTCTTCGAGATTTACTCGAATATAATGCATCATTGATTATCAATTTTGTTCCATTTGGAAATATAATGCAGGCTTTTCCAGAGCCTTCAATTAACTTGGCTGTTCCAGAGATTGTGCTAACATTTGCTTGGAATATTGTAAGTTTTGAAAAATACTCTTTATTTTTCAATATGGTGTGTGTTGTCCCACTGTCGAGAAGACATTGTTCTTTGGTTCCAACTTCTGGTAAATTCATATCTTCATAAATAATAAATATGATGATTAGTTTAAGAAAAATACATATTATATTAAAATAAACTAAGCATATTAATGCATTGTTATCTAAACAAAGTTTTTCTCAGCTTCGGCATCATCCATAAAAAAATTTGAAACATCAAGGCTGGGCATGGATGTAGTAGCTTCATTAACAAAGTTTGCTTCAGCAATTTCCCTTTGTTCTTTATTGAAGTCTGATATAGGTCTACCAAATGTTTGGAAGTACGACACGTGCGACCCCAATGCCCAGTCATGTCACATCTGTGGCAAGTGTCCTTTCCTTTGTAGGATGTATGCCTCTCATTTCCAGATGATTGTCCCCAATTTCTATCAGAATTTTCAAAATTGTTATTTCTTGGGGAAAATCGACCTCTGCCACGTCCACGCCCTCGACCCCGGTAATTGCCACGTCCTCTCCCACGACCGTTGTAATTAACACGTCCACCCCTATGTATAGCATTCGCTTCTGGTGGATCAGAGCTTTCTATTGCATTTATCTCATGGGTGGCTGAAGACCCCGTAGGTGTAAGATTATGATTTTTCAGCAAAAGATCATTATTTTGTTCAGCCACAAGTAGTACTGAGATTAGCTCAGAGTATTTTTTGAAAGCTCTGAACCTGTATTATTCTGCCAATATTATATTAGTGGCGTGGAAAGTGGAGAGCGTTTTATTTATCATTTGCTCTTCTGTGATGGGATGATCACAATATTTCAATAATGATACAATTCTAAACAATGTTGAATTGTAATCACCGATCGCTTTTAAAATCCCGGAACCTCATATTGGTCCGGTCATAATGTGCCTTTGGGAGGAGCACATTTTTGTGATGCCTATATCTTTCATTTTGGCTATCCCATAGTTCTTTTGGATCATCCACAAGTAGAAATTCAGTTTTTAAACTCTCATGTAAATGATGCCTGTGAAGGACTAAGGTCTTTGCCTTTTCTTTTTCGGTCGCTTTTTTAACTTATGCGGTTGATGTAGTTGCATCCCCTTGGTGGGTTATCACATCTTTAATTGTATGTTCTAGTCCTTGGGCCTTTAAATTCATTTGGGCGTCCACCGTCCATTCTAAAAACTTTTCCTCAGATAGATCTAGTATGTTAAATTGTCTTTTCACTAGATCTCCCTTTTTTTTTTACTACAAACATGTAAATATTTGAAATTAGTGAATGATAATAAATCATATATATTATCTCCCCCTGATTTATATCATTATAATTATACATATATAGTACAAACAAAAAAAATACTAAAATAGCGTACAATATAATGAAGCGAAAAAATATAAAAATGTCAAAAATAAAAAAAAAAATACGAGTGAGAGAGAAAAAAAACTTCCTAAAATGCACTTAAAGACACAAAAAAATGATATTCATGTGCATTTTTCGTCATTCTTCTGGGGAGATAAATTTTTTTTGTCTCCTATTTGTGTATTAGGAAATATATCATTAATGCCATAAGAAGGAAAAAGAAACCGGCTATAAGGAATAAGTATAGCCTTATTATCCTAAAATCCTCCTCAAAAGAAGAAGATGAAGGTGGAGGACGGTTGTCGTCGGCGTGGAACATGGTGGCCGGAAGGTTGAGCAAGAAGAGGGGAATTTAGAACATTATTTTAGAACTTGAAACAGAATGGATGTAAAGATTTTAAGAAAATTTAGAACTTGAAACATAATGGATGTAAACATTCGTGCTGATAGAAATATATCAGAAGAGTGTATTGTATCTGAATTGAGCGAACTCATTTCTTACATTGACGGTATATATAGGCAAAAACTTTTACTGTGTACATTTACAAATTCAACAATTGCAGCGGATTTGGGAGAAATTTTCCCAACAAACATTAATGCATGTCAGGTGGGCTGTGGACTTCACTATGCATAACAGTGAATTTTACAATTCCACTGTTATCTCAACAAGCCATTTTTTTTGGAGGAAAAAGTCAAGCCATTTTAATTTGTCTTGAAATAGATGTTTGAGAGGTGGAACTTTTGTTTAATAATTCAATAAGAATATAAGATCTAAGACAAGATTGTTTGACCTTCATTGACAGGGTCATGTTGGTGGTTGCTTATTTCTCTTCAATTTGAAGTACACCCCTTTTGAAGTAGTACTAGTGTGTAGCTCAGGCGACGCCCCGAGTTTTTACTTTGAATAACACTTCTATGTTTTGAGTATATATTTATTATTTCGGATTAGTTTGTTATACATATATATATATATTTATTTATTTATATTTATGTGGAGTAAATAACATATCTAATACTTGGTTGAGATGGTAAGATGTCTACCTTATAACTTATTGGTTGCATGTTCGAATCTTACTACACAAATTTTTGTAGTACATATTCCTTGTTAAGCATATGACATTGCATGTTTCTAGTGAATGGGGAGGGAGAGTTCCACATGGCAATCTGGACTTTATTATGTACGCCTTTTAATATATTAGTATAGATACGCCCCTCATGTAGTCATGTACATACTTCAATGATGCACTTCAAAAGATATTTTGGCCTTAGAGAAAGAGTGCCAAAATCAAATTTAGAGTCTGAAAATCAATAGCCTGATATTTAATCATGGTGTGTTCAAAAACCATATCGTGTAGTCTTTACATAATTCAACATTGATTTTGGTCAAAAATCATATACAACATAAAAAAAATGAGCCACATTTTGGGCAAAAATGTAGGAATATATAGATGCATATAGCGGAATTTCGAGAAATAATTTCCTAACATCTATCATAGGATCGCAAACATAATCAAACATATGAATCATTCAATAGGGATTAAATATCAAACCTTTGTAGCGTGATTTCCCTGTTGTATGCAAGCTTTGAAGATCCGAGAGCCCCAAGTGTTGCTCCTCTAATCAGTCCACGAGCACCAGTTGAACACTAACGTTTGCTAGAACAGAAGAGAAAAGATTCCTTGCTTTTTGGTGGTATAGGCGCCGGTTAGAGGGAATAGATTTGGGTTTCACTTCTCTCTCTTGTGAAAAGAAACTGATTAATGAATTGATCACCTAAACCCTAATATTATATCCTATATATAATAGAAGAGTCATAGGCTAGTTAGGAGAACTAATTCTCCTCCTATTCCCCTTTAGACCGGCCCAACCCTAATCCTAAATGGATTTGGATTGCTTTGTCCAACTTGTACTACAATGTGTGACCTCATATGATTAATATATTTTAGTTATAGGCCCAATCAATATTGTCCAATTAATCATATTTATTCTCTAGCAAGAAAATAAGATTACTAAAATAATTAACTTTATTATCTTCATAATATTATTCCTATTTATATTTATTAATTGTCGGGATGTCTAAGGACATATTCCTTCAATCTCCCACTTGTCCGAAGACAAGAGCGCAATGTTAAATTCCTTAAGTCACTTAATGTCAAATTTGATAACACAATGTTATTCTCAAATTTATGTTCCTTGATCGCTGAGTTCGAACTGCTCAAATGAGGATTAACTCTTTAATCCTATTCCGTATGGCCATGTAATTTTCTAGTTCTCGCTCATCAAGAGGCCCAGACACCATTCCTATTTAATAGGAGGACTTATCCACTCTTGTATGACCATAACTCCCACTCAATTCTTAGCCTACCTGATCACTGCCTTTGTAACCTCCTTTTACGGTGCGGCGTTTAACAGTGTCAAAGTTAAACTAATTATATTGTGGTTATTAAGACATACTCATATCTAAGGAATCCACTAAATATAGTAGTTTGATTCTACTTTTAGAATCTGATTAGGTCAAGTCTCAATGTATCAACTATACATCCATATAATCAATTAGACATCTCTATGTCTCCATAGCCCATGGAACTGCGCTATCAATTAATTATATACTAGTCTTTTAAATAAATCACTTATGTCCAATTAGTGATTTAGACTAGGGACTTTAAATAAATTGTGATTTCTGTTCACTTTATAGGGTTCCGTTATCAAAACGTTTTCGATAATCCTATTTGAAAACACAAATTATTTGGACATTTTATTTAATACTAAACCAAGCGATTAAATAAGAAACGAATTTTTATTGATAAACATTCCAAGCATAATAAATGTCTTTACAATTGTAAACATGAAGTAAACAACCTAAAGCCATTCTCCCATATGCTTAAGCCTCATAGACCTAGTATGACACTCATGCTTAGGTTGAGCAAGCGGTTTAGTCAGAGGATCTGCTATATTATCCTCAGTATGAACCTTGCTTACATCTGTGTATCCAGTAACAACTAACTCCTCATCTCCACCATATACCAAAAAATTATCCTTAGTCCTTCGCAAGTACTTAGGGATGTTTTTCGCTGCAATCCAGTGAGCATCTCCTGGATTTGCCTGGTATCTGCTGCATATACTCAAAGCATATGCAACATTCGGTCGAGTGCATATCATGGCATACATAATGGATCCTACTGCAGAAGCATAGGGAACATTACTCATACGCTTGACCTCATCAGGACTAGAAGGGCATTGAGTCTTGCCAAGTGTTATGCCATGTTGCATGGGAATGAAACCTCTCTTGGAGTTTTTCAGCTTGAACCTTGCAAGAACCTTATCAATTTAAGTCTCTTGACTAAGTCCAATCAGCCTTTTCGACCTATCTCTATAGATCTTTATTCCCAATATGTACTCAGCCTCTCCTAGGTATTTCATAGAGAAATAATTTTTAAGCCATTCCTTGACTTACTCAAGCATGGTCTTATCATTTCCTATGAGAAGTATGTCATCCACATACAAGACCAGAAAAGTAATACTACTCCCACTTGTATACACAAGATTCCTCTTCATTTCTGAGAAAGCCAAATTTCTTGACTGCCTCATCAAATATGAGGTTTCAACTCCTTGATGCTTGCTTTAGTCCATAAATGGACTTCTTAAGCTTGCATACCCTCCCTGTATTTTCTAGATCTTCAAAACCTTGAGGTTGTGTCATGTACACATCCTCTTTCAAGAACCCATTCAAGAAAGCGGTTTTGACATCCATCTGCCATATTTCATAGTCATGAAAGGCAGCAATCGCAAGGATTATCCTAATGGACTTCAGCATGGCTACTGGTGAGAAGGTTTCATCGTAGTCAATACCATGAATTTGTTTGAAATCTTTCGCCACCAACCTTGCTTTGAAAACACTAATGTTTTCATCCTTGTCTGTTTTCAACTTGAAAATCCATTTGCATCCAATGGGTTTTACCCCATCAGGCAAATCAACCAAGTCCCATACTTGATTTTCAGACATGGAATCCATTTCAGATTTCATGGCCTCAAGCCATCTTTCGGAGTCTTGACTATCCAAAGCATCTTTGTAGCTAGTAGGCTCTTCTGATTCTAAAATCGTTATTTCAGAACTTTCTGTCAAAAGAAAATCAATATATCTCTTTGACGGAATGATGGTCCTACTAGACCTACGTTGGGGAACAACAGAAGAAGTTTCTACCTCACTAGGTTGAGTGACTTCGCATGGAGTATCTCCAAGTGGGACGGTAGGAGGTACGTGAATTGAATGCACCACCTCCCGAGCATTTTCATGCCAGGAGCCGCCTCTGATGAGGTGTTAACCTCATCCATTTGTTGCTCATCTCGAACTTCTTCGAGATATACATTTCTCCCACTTGTTTTTCTAGAAATAAACTCCTTTTCCAGAAAGACACCATTACGAGCAACAAACAATTTGTTTTCGCTTTGGTTGTAGAAGTAGTATCCCTTAGTCTCTTTTGGGTAACCCACAAAAAGACATTTATCGGATTTGGGTGAAAGCTTATCAGAAAGTAAACGTTTTACATAAGCTTCACAACCCCATATCCTTAGAAAAGACAATATTGGAACGTTTCCAGTCCATATTTCATACGGAGTATTTTCCACTACTTTGGATGGTGCTCGGTTAAGTGTGAATGCTGTTGTTTCAAGCGCAAATCCCCAGAATGTAATAGGAAGATTAGCAAGACTCATCATGGATCGAACCATATCAAGTAGAGTTCGATTCCTTCTTTCAGAAACGTCATTTAACTGTGGTGTTCCTGGTGGAGTCCATTGTGAAAGTATTCCACAATCCTTCAAATGATCACCAAATTCTTGAGATAAATATTCACCACCACGATCGGATCGTAATGCCTTAATTTTCTTCCTAAGTTGGTTTTGTACTTCATTCGGAATTCCTTAAATTTTTCAAAGGATTCCGACTTATGCCGCATGAGGTAAACATATCCAAATCTTGCTCACATCATCGGTAAAAGTAATGAAGTAACTGTATCCTCCCCTAGCCAACGTACTCATAGGTCCACACACATCCGTATGTATGAGGGCTAAAAGGTCATTGGCCCTTTCACTTGAACCTGTGAAAAGAGACTTTGTCATTTTTCCCATCAAGCAAAACTCACAAGTATCAAATGATTCGAAATCAAATGATTTGAGAATTCCATCTTTATGACGTTTCTCAATGCGCTTTGAGCTTATGTGGCCTAATCGACAATGCCATAGGTATGTAGGGTTTGAATCATTTGCTTTATGTTTCTTGCTGTCTATGTTATAGATGTGGGTTTCTAAGTCTAGCACATATAAACCATTTGATAACTTAGCGGAGACATAGAACATATCATTCAAATACGCAGAACAACAATTGTTCTTTATTGTAAATGAATAACCTTCGGAATCCAATACAGGAATCGAAATAATGTTCTTTGTGATAGCAGGAACATAATAACAATTATTAAGTTCTAAAACTAATCCTGAAGGTAAAAGTAGACTATATACTCCCACTGCCAATGTAGCAACTCGTGCTCCATTGCCAACGCGAAGATCTACTTCTCTCTTTCCCAATGTTCTACTTCTTTTGAAGCCTTGCATATTACAAATAATGTGCGAACCACAAGCGGTATCAATACCAAGCAGCGAGTTGCTAAGTTAACTTCTATAACATACATATCCGAACTAGAAACTCCTTTCTTTTGATCCTTCAGATACTTGGTGCAATTACTTTTCCAATGACCAACCTTGTTACAGGTGTAACAATAGTGCTCATCAGCAACTTTTGGTTTTGGTGTAGTCTTTTGCTTTTCAGAAGTTTCAGACTTAGCAACTTGTTTGCTTTCGTCCTTCTTAATAGCAATCCCAATCCTATTGAGCGATTGCCCTTTACTAACCATAAGAACATCCTCATATGCTTTTCTAGGCTGGTTAGGGATGTTTCCTCATTCTCAAGTAGCCTTTCATGCATCTCTTGCATCGTTGCTTCCTCCCCTTGCATGTGAAAGTCGTTGAACCTATCAGTTCTGAGAACGATTCTCATTTCCCTTTCACTTACAATGAAACGTTCAACATTCATTTTGGCCTTCGAAAGGACGGAGCGCAAATTACAAGTAGAATTGTTGGTGTTGATATTGTTGTTACTAGACATAATTACTACAACAAATAATAAAGCAAGATTCGATCAATGTTTAACAAGAAAGCAATAATTAAACAAATTTTAATTACTACTACCCTTTATTCAAAATGAAAGTCCCCTATTGAATAAAGAAATAACCAAGATCCCCTCCCACTATAATCAAACGGACTTTAGCCCTGCCTTCAATTTATAGTAGTTGAGGTAAATAAACACTTTACTAATTATAACTAATTATAATTCTTGGTAGACAGGTTAACAACTCCATGTTTACTCCTATCTCTTAGCTTCAAAACCCAAAACTTTGTCTTTTGATGATTTTGTTGAGTTAAACCAAACATTAATATGTAAGTTTCAAAAACCTACCCTACTATCCCCGGAACTATGAGCAACACCCTGCTTTGGCAGAACCTATTACACATGATCTAAGGCTTTATAGGTGTTGTTTGAAAAACCAATTGAACTCAATATTACTTTTAGGGACCTAAGTTTACTAATATGGTCAATTAATAATGAACACATGAATCAATTAACCACAAACAAACTTAGAAGCAAACATTTAAACAAAATAAATGCAAGAAATTAATATAAGCAAAACTTAAATGTTCTAGTATGGCCCCTATACTTAAGAAAATAACTAATCTTCATGAATCCTCCATTGAATCTCCATGGATCACCATCCTTGAAACTCCTTGGATCCTCATGCTTGATTACATAATTTGAATTAAATAAATAACGAAAATTTAAAGTTACAAAAATACAAACGATTCGCAGATCGTATTTAATTTACATTCAAATATAACGATTCGCAGATCGTATTTACTATCCTAATTTGGACCATACAAGTCATAACATGCAAAATATAATATCATACATATTATATTAAATATCCACGCATTCATGATATCATAATAAAATAAACACAAACTATTTACTTATTAACAATTAATAAGCAAATAAAACTTTCCATAATAATTATAAAACTTAACAAATTTAAGCTAGGAAATATTTAGGAAACTATATTATTTTAATTCAATTACTTATTCACATATGGCATTAATCAATATTAATCACAAATTTGCAAAATGGGAAACTTTTGGATTTATGCTCAACTTTTGGAAAATCAAATTTTCCCTTAAAACCATTTTTTTTAATTAGGTTTGACTTGTTGACCGTTGACCAGCAGCACAAGGCTGCCAGTCAACAGCCAACCAAGATTTCCAAGAACCCCGCTGGAAATTGGAACATGCTTCACGTTATTCATCATGACAGCCCAAACAACAGGCGAGCAGCACAACCACGCACACACTGCACGACTGCAGCGCGTGCCACCAGGCAAGACGGCCCGCAAGCCACGTTGCCTCGCCCGTCAAAATCGCTGGTCAGCCGCCAGCCGCCAGCATACCACCGGCAGCAAAGGCACGACACCCAGCAGCAGCTTCGCACTTCAAAAGTTGCGAACTGTTCGCGAAATTCCGGCAAGCCTCACCACCCTTTGCCGCCACCTTCTGCCTCGCCAACTTCACGCCACCCTCCACCGTGGCTCCACCGGTGCAGGTGGGGCCACCCAGCCATGGTGGGTAATCCTTTTGAATTTTGTAACAATTTACAAAAATTCAAATTAATCTTTAACTAACAATTTATTAAAAGATTTAGGATTTAATTAGGTTTTACTAATTCGAAATTAGGGCAGAAAATTTAGAGTCACTTAACAAACTCAAACAAAATTTTGATTTGTTAAAATTAGATTTTCAATGCTTAATCTATATTAAACATTAAATCTAACAAAAAAATCAAAATTAGGGCAAAAATCAAATTATATCCGAAAAATTTAGAAAATTAACAATTAAATTCCAAAAAAATCGAAATTTTTTAGGTGATCTACTGAATTATCACAACAAATAAAATCAAATATTTTAATTGTTATCCTTAAATTCTATGAATAATCAAATTAAACATAAAATTTAACTAAAATTCACAAATAACATGATAAAAATCCGAAAATTAGTGGGGAAATTCCGAAAAATATTTTTAGCTATCACATTATTCAAGATCTATGTTGGTGACGAACATTAGATTTATTTAACAATTTGAAAATCAAATCTTTAATTGTTAACAAATTATTTCAATGATTAATCAAATTAAACATAAAATAATTTTAAATCTAACAAATATATTTATAAAAATCTGAAAATTTTCGAGTGTATTAAACAATTTATTTCGTCCATAATATAAAAAATTCGGACCTTTATAAAATTATTTGAGCATAAATCACGAATAAATCAATTATTTACAATTTCCAATCAATTAATATCAAATATTTATTATGCAAATTCAAGCCATAAAGAAATCCTCCCTTAATTGAATAAAAATAACAACTTTGCATACAATTACATGATCATATGAATATTATGAATTAGGCAAAACTGATACCACTGTAGGAATATATAGATGCATATAGCGGAATTTCAGGAAACAATTTCCTAACATCTATCATAGGATCGCAAACATAATCAAACATATGAATCATTCAATAGGGATTAAATATCAAACCTTTGTAGCGTGATTTCCCTGTTGTATGCAAGCTTTGAAGATCCGAGAGCCCCAAGTGTTGCTCCTCTAATCAGTCCACGAGCACCAGTTGAACACCAACGTTTGCTAGAACAGAAGAGAAAAGATCCCTTGCGTTTTGGTGGTATAGGCGCCGGTTAGAGGGAATAGATTTGGGTTTCACTTCTCTCTCTTGTGAAAAGAAACTGATTAATGAATTGATCACCTAAACCCTAATATTATATCCTATATATAATAGAAGAGTCATAGGCTAGTTAGGAGAACTAATTCTCCTCCTATTCCCCTTTAGACCGGCCCAACCCTAATCCTAAATGGATTTGGATTGCTTTGTCCAACTTGTGCTACAATGTGTGACCTCATAGGATTAATATATTTTAGTTATAGGCCCAATCAATATTGTCCTATTAATCATATTTATTCTCTAGCAAGAAAATAAGTTTACTAAAATAATTAACTTTATTATCTTCATAATATTATTCCTATTTATATTTATTAATTGTCGGGATGTCTAAGGACATATTCCTTCAAAAAGTCGTATATAATTTAAGATAGAAAAATGAGCCACATCACTCGCCTAAGCCTGTCCATATTGGCGCTGATGGTGCCTGTGTTTTTTTGTGGTGAATTAGATCAATTTAATTATTTCCTTCTATTCCTATAATCTGTTGGGTTTGGTGTGGCCCAAATTTCATTGTGGCCTATTTTGGTGCATAGCCCACATGAGTATATTGGTGCACAACAACTTAGTTGGCATTTATAATCAAGGTTTGCCTTGATATCATGAATTCTCATGATTTTTCTAGACCTCCAATAATCAACCAAGCAAGTTCTTGATAATTCTACATTATTCTAATGCTTGAACATTGTATTGGAGGCTCATGTTTGTCGGCTCTGTTAACCGACTTATTTCAACTATAAATATGGAATTGGGCACCCACAGTAATATGACCATGATCCACTATGGGGAGCTCCACAAAATAAGAATCCACCTACACTCCTCCAATGTTATGCTCCGATCCTCTTATACACTTTAGAAGTGTTCCTCCTACATAATATTTCGGCTTAGAGAGATATTACCTACAATGTGTAGGTTTGTTATGATAGCTCCATTATGGAGATTCGGCTCTCTAAGATATTATGAGGTCGGAGATTTCCTACAACACACAATCTCCTAATCTAATATTCTTTGTACTACTCCCAGTGAGATTATATATTATAGTGAGAGTTCTATTTGTACTACTCACCCTAATAAGTTTCGGGTGACTCGTGTACTCTCCTATTTTCATATAGTGGATTTTGGGTACTCGTCGTCCGTGGGTTTTTTACCTCTATTTGAGGATTTTTCCCACGTTAAATTGTGTGTCCATCTTTTACTACTTTTCTTGCCACATATTTCCAACTCCATTTATTTTGCTCAATCTCTACATCTTTAATCTGCTTCCGCTACGCACTCACATCCCTAACAAGTGGTATCCGAGCCAAGGTTGTTTAGAGTGTTATTATATCAAAGATGTCTTCGGTAATGAAGCTCGAGATTGAGAAGTTCGGCGGCAAGATAAGTTTTACATCTGGAGGATACTTATGAAGGCCGTTCTGACCCGGAGTGGATTGGGAACTTGATGGCGTACATAAAATCCATTTTTGGTGGATTCATTACTCAACCTCGATTGGCGTTGCGTCCTTGTCAAACGAGTTATGGTATGTCACATTATTATAAAGCTCAAGCTACATTCGGGTCAATATGTGGGTGACATATCTTTCTTATACCCTTTCGGGTTTCATACGACGAGTGCATATATGGAATTTGTTCCAAGGTGGAGATTGTTGGGTTTGGTGTGGCCCAAATTCCATTGTGGCCTATTTTGGTGCATAGCCCACGTGATTATATTGGTACACAGCAGCTTAGTTGGCATTTATAATCAAGGTTTGCCTTGATATCATGAATTCTCATGATTTTTCTAGACCTCCAATAATCAACCAAGCAAGTTCTTGATAATTCTACATTATTCTAATGCTTGAACATTATATTGGAGGCTCATGTTTGTCGGCTCTATTAACCAACTTATTTCAACTATAAATATGGAATTGGGCACCCACAATAATATGACCATGATCCACTATGGGGAGCTCCACAAAATAAGAATCCACCTACACTCCTCCAATGTTATGCTCCGATCCTCTTATACACTTTAGAAGTGTTCCTCCTACATAATATTTCGGTTTAGAGAGATATTACCTACAATGTGTAGGTTTGTTATGATAGCTCCATTATGGAGATTCGGCTCTCTAAGATATTATGAGGTCGGAGATTTCCTACAACACACAATCTCCTAATCTAATATTCTTTGTACTACTCCCAGTGAGATTATATATTATAGTGAGAGTTCTATTTGTACTACTCACCCTAATAAGTTTCGGGTGACTCGTGTATTCTCCTATTTTCATATAGTGTATTTTGGGTACTCGTCGTCCGTGGGTTTTTTGCCTCTATTTGAGGATTTTTCCCACGTTAAATTGTGTGTCCATCTTTTACTACTTTTCTTGCCACATATTTCCAACTCCATTTATTTTGCTTAATCTCTACATCTTTAATCTGCTTCCGCTACGCACTCACATCCCTAACATTAGCAAAGGCTTATAGTGTGGGGAATGATAAATAATGTACGTATATATATCTTTCAAACTCGAACTTGTTACTTCGCTTCTTTTGAAACAAAAACTCGTTTAAAAGAGAAAATGTTCTAGCAAAATTAACCCTTAAACCTGCACCCACCAAAATGCTATCCCTTTCTATACTTACTATGCTAGGTTATCAAATATCATATTTGTATTAATAACTACTAAATAAATGAAATTTCCCATTAAATCAATGGTGAAATCAAGGGGCTTTTGGATAGGCCATGACCTTTCATATGATCGGACGAGTTAGAGTTTTGCTTGGACAAGCGAGACGTTGCATAATATGAGCTACCTTTGCGTTTCCAGTGTGAAAGCAATGCAATCATGCATGTGATGTGAAAAGACTTTTGCCCAAGCGAGCACTACCCTACTAGTGTTTATTAGGACTAGTGGAATAAAAACTTATATGCTCCGGCTTATTAGGCCGCAAAATGCTTCGTATATGACCCGCGGTAGATGTCACATCAGCGTCTCGGACATACAAATTAAATGCTCCGGTTGGCATATTCGAGTGAGCATGAGATGTGATGGTGCTCACTTAGGAACGCAACCTCCTTGTTTTCGAATGCCAAATAAAAGCTTATATTTTGCTCTTGGTATAAATAGTTTTAGGCATTTATTGCGAGAACTTAAAAGGTGGTTTTGAGGCATTGCAAAAATTAGGATTTGAGAAGATTTTTTTTGGAGATTAGAAAATCCTTATTCTTGTGAGGGAGAATTAGTAAGAGGCATGAGATTCTTGTTTGGGTTGATATTCGAACAAGGCCCTGCCAGCTTTGGGTGAATTTAATGGTTTGCAATTAAAATTCTTATAAGATTTTCCCACCTCCCAAATTTATGCCTTCTTGTCTCTAATTTCTAAATTATAATTGCTTATTCATCCCCAATATATTCTAATTATCACCATTTGCTCTAACAAAAGTTTCTCATTAGAAAGTTGTAGCATTTTTTGATCTATGAATGCTCCTTCCAAAAAAATGTATTACTTTAGTATCTCACACATAAACTAAGAAGTCCAATAATATGATTCAAGTATCCACTAGATAGAGGTATTTGATGTTTGTAATAGTGCTTGACGCTTAAACAAGCCTAAGGTGAGTATTTTTTTCCTACGCATTCAAAACATGAAAAACACTTATTTTGTACACAAGAAAATTCTTATTGTTGGAGTTTTTATTAGAAACTTTAAGTTTGCTTCAAAAGAATACTCAAGTCATTTTTTCCTTTTGTCCCACATTGAAAGAATATAAGGGAAGAGTAAGGTTTATAACCATTACTCTTCCTCTACCTTTTGAGTTGAGAAGCAATGAGGCTTTTAGTGGGTAAGTGGTAAGTGGGTAAGTGGTGATGTGTGAAAGATAATAAAACTTGTCGTGGGATGTTACTGCATTATATGACTTCTGCCCTTTACATGATTTATAGTAAGTCGAAAAATGCTAAGGATATTTGGGATGCTTTGAATGCTAAGTATGGTACTGATGATTTTGGGACTAAGAAATATGCATGTAGTCGTTGGTTGAAGTTTTCTATGTCTGATGATAAACCTGTACTAGATCAAGTTCATGAGTATGAACATTTGTGTGCTGATATTGTGGCTGAGGGTATGGCTATTCCTGATATGTTCCAAGCCAACTGTTTACTTGAGAAATTACCACCATCCTGGGAAAATTTTGTTCATTCCTTGAAACATAGGCAGAAAGACTTTACCCTTCAGGAATTAGTTTCCCACATTAAGATTGAGGAGCAAAACCGTATCCAAATCAAAGGGAAATCAGTTGATCATTCTTCCTCTTCTGCTAATCTTGTGGAAAATAAAGCTGCTGCAGGTAAAGGACCAAAAGGTAAGGGTCCAAATCAGTTTCATGGTACAAGGCAGAATTATAACAAGTTTAAGGGAAATTGCTTCGTTTGTGGTAAGTTTGGGCATTCTGCCAAGGATTGCCGTCAAAGAAAGGAAGTTCCAAACAAAGCCAAAGTCAACAAAGCTCAAGCCAACCTTGCTGAAGACGACATCATTGCTGCTGTGGTGTCTGAAGTCAATCTGGTAAGCAATGTTGCTGAATGGATCGTTGATACTGGTGCAACCCGTCACATCTGCGCCAACAAGGAGATGTTCCAGGACTACAACAAAGTTTCAGAAGGAGAATGCGTCTTCATGGGCAACTCAAGCACTGTGAGTGTTCTAGGCAAAGGAAAGGTTTTCCTGAAATTAACTTCCGGGAAAACCATTGCTTTGCAGAATGTTTTGCATGTTCCCGACATCCGCAGAAACCTCATTTCTGGTTCTCTTTTAAACAAAGCTGGGATTAAGTTAGCTTTTGAATCTGATAAACTTGTATTAACCAAAAATGGTGTTTTTGTGGGTAAAGGCTTTTGTAATGCTGGACTTTTTGTTTTGGATGTTGTTATTGATAATAAGAACTCTAATGCTTCCGTTTATATTGCTGAGTCTGTTTCTTTATGGCATTCTAGACTAGGTCATGTGAATGTTGCATCTGTTAAAAGGCTAAAACAACTTAGTCTAATTCCTGACTTTAGCAATACATCTTTTGAGAAATGTGAAGTATGTGTAGAAGCTAATCACCCTAAGAAAGCATTCAACAAAAATGTATCCCGTTCCTCTTCTTTATTAGAGTTAGTCCATAGTGACTTAGGTGACTTTAAGAATTCCATGAGTAGGGGAGGAAAGAAGTATTATATTACATTTGTTGATGACTTCTCACGTTATACTAAGGTATATTTATTGAGTTCTAAGGATGAGGCTGAAGAAAAATTTCTAATTTATAAAGCCGAAGTTGAGAACCAATTGGACCTTAAGATTAAGAGGGTGAGATCAGATAGGGGTGGAGAATATGATGGACTTTCCCTTAAGAAATTTTGTGAGTCTAATGGAATTATTCATGAGGTTACAGCTCCTTATACACCTGAACAAAATGGAATAGCTGAGCGGAAAAATAGGACTCTTAAGGATATGATGAATGCAATGCTTATTAGTTCTGGTATGCCTACTAATATGTGGGGTGAGGCTATTTTATCTGCTTGCTATGTTCTTAACCGAGTTCCCCATAAGAAGTTAGATAAGACTCCCTATGAGTTGTGGAAAGGCTTCAAGCCTAATTTGGGTTACCTCAAAGTGTGGGGGTGTTTGGGTAAGATTGGACTTCCCGACTTTCAAAGGAGTAAAATTGGACCTAAGACTCGTAGATGGTATTTTTATTGGTTATGCTTCTAACAATGGTCGCTTATAGGCTCATTCTTAAGGATGCCTCGGTTTTGGTCCAGTTAGAGAGTCAAGAGATGTTGAATTCTTTGAACATGTTTTTCCTATGAAAGTTAGTGTACCATCATGCTTGCCTGCTGCATCTTCATCTTCTGTGCATCATGACATTGCATCATCTAGTGAGTCTTTAGAACCTAGAAGGAGTAAGAGAGCTAGAATTGAGTCTAGTTTCGGACTCGATTTTATTACTACCTTTCTAGCCGAAAAAGAGTGTTTAGATGAGCAAGATGTCAATGTGCTTGTATTGGAAGAGAACCCGAGAACCTATGCTGAGGCCATGAGATCTGTAGACTCAAGTTTTTGGTTAGAGGCTATTAACAGTGAAATCGAGTCTATTATGAGTAATAATACTTGGATTTTGTCAGACCTTCCTAGAGGTTGTAAGGCCCTAAGTAGTAGATGGATCTTTACAAAGAAATGTAAGCCTGATGGGTCTTTAGACAAGTATAAGGCTAGACTTGTAGTTGGAGGGCATCGCCAAAAACACGGTTTAGACTTTTTTGATACTTATTCTCCTGTGACTAAGGTAGCCACCATTAGAACATTAATTGCACTTGCATCTATTCATGATTTGATTGTGCATCAAATGGATGTGAAAACTGCATTTTTGAATGGTGAGTTAAATGAGGAGATCTACATGAAGCAACCTGAAGGATGTGAGGTTCCTGGTCAAGAGGACAAGGTATGCAAGCTTATTAGATCTTTGTATGGTTTAAAACAAGCACCAAAACAATGGTATGATAAATTTCATCAAACTATTACTTCAAATGGTTTTTTGGTAAATGATTCTGATGCTTGTGTTTATTCCAAATTTGATGAGCTTGGTTGCGTTTTCATATGTCTATATGTGGATGATATGTTAATCTTTGGGACCAATATAGACGTAGTAAATGCAACTAAGAGTTTCCTCAATTCTTGTTTTGAGATGAAGGATTTAGGAGAGGCTGATGTTATTCTTGGAATAAAGATTACTAGAACGTCATATGGGATATCTTTAAATCAATCTCATTATGTTGAGAAAATATTAAAGAAGTTTGATCAATTTGATTGTATTCCCGTGAAAACCCCATATGATTCTAGTATTCATTTGAAAAAGAATAAGGGTGATAGTATATCCCAAGAACAATATGCAAAAATAATTGGTAGTGTAATGTTCTTGATGAATTATACTAGACTTGATATAGCTTATGTTGTTAGTAGATTGAGCAGGTATACTCACAGTCCTAATCGAGAGCATTGGGTTGCCTTGATTAGATTGTTGAAGTATCTAAAAGGCACTATCAATTGGGGTCTACATTATCAAAGGACACCTTGTGTTCTTGAAGGATTTTGTGATGCCAATTGGGTGTCGGATAATGATGAAATTCAATCTACTAGCGGTTATGTGTTTACTCTTCTGGGTGGAGCTATATCATGGAAATCATCAAAGCAAACATGTATTGCCAAATCTACCATGGAATCTGAATTTATTGCTTTAGAATTGGCGGGGACAAGAAGTCGAATGGATAAGGAGTTTGCTTCGCGATATTCCATTGTGGGGAAGCCACCCATCGGTTTCTATGCGGTGTGATTCGCAAAGCAAGAATTGGGGTAGCGAATAATCAAGCCTATAATGGAAAGAGAAGGCATATTCGCTTAAGGCATGCCATAGTTAGAAATTTAGTTAAAAATAATGTGTTGTCACTCGAGTATGTAAAGTCGAAAGGGATATTGGCGATCCTCTCACCAAAGGCCTTTGTAGGAAAAATGGTGCTGGAGTCAGCACAAGGAATGAGTTTAAAGCCTATTGTGGAGTGAATTGTGATGGATACCCTTCTTAGGAATTCCTAAGTTCAAAGGATCAAACGAAATCACAAAAGAACTCAAGTTGTTGATACTACTACCATTCCTAGTAATAAAAGTGATGTAGTATTTTGTTTTATTATACTGTTATATGTGTGAGGTTGAGCTTATAGCTCTTAATAAGTTCATAGCCTTACTTAAGGTGGTTTGTGACAGTACAAACTTGATGAACTTACCTATGTGAATGTGGGGGTTACGCCCAATCCCCTATGAGAGTCAAAAGGCTTAGGCTCTCTAGAGCATTCATGAGAATCCAGGTAAATTGTGGGGCATTGATATTACAATTGCAAGAATGTTTCTTGATTTGAAAAAGGTTGAGTGCGCATCTATGGTTTGCTAACCTCGTGAAAGGTTCAAAGAGAAATCTACCTATTATGACAGCAAGACATATTTGTATGCACTGAGTGTCAATTCAATTCCATAAGACATTGATACTTCAAAACCTAGTATCTATTGCCCAGATCATCTTTTTCAGCCCCGTTTCTTTCTGTTTTCTTCTTTTGAATCATGTGGGGGATTGTTGGAGTTTTTATTAGAAACTTTAAGTTTGCTTCAAAAGAATATGAAGAGTCATTTTTTCCTTTTGTCCCACATTGAAAGAATATAAGGGAAGAGTAAGGTTTATAACCATTACTCTTCCTCTACCCTTTGAGTTGAGAAGCAATGAGGCTTTTAGTGGGTAAGTGGTGATGTGTGATTGCCACACGCGCGCGCCGCCGCCGCCCGCCCGGACCGGGCCAGGGCCATGGGCCTTGAGCCTTGAGCCTTGAGCTTTGAGCTTTGAGCTTTGGGGAATAAACTTAACTTAACTATAGTTTTGGGTCAGAAATATGTTGGCATTTTATGACCGTTTTTATCAGTTCTTAAGTTACCGTTTACTCTCTCCTAATTTTCGGCCATTACTCTTCCCATTATGTGACCGTTTTTCCCACGATCTCAGCCACGTTCTGATTTCGTTGGTTTTCCTCTCCCTATATATATCAGTGTTCTGAGATTCTTCAAGGAGAGACAAACACAGAAAACACAATTACATCTTCTCTCAATATTTCTCCTCAGTTTTTCTGGGCAATACTCAAGATCATTCTCAATCTGTTTTTCTGTCAACACCGGAAATGCAGAGACCGTGTATCCCTGGAGGTTGATTGTTGTGAGTCTGTGTGTTGTTACGGGGCAAATTCAACTTTAGGGCAGTGATCTTCTCACGCCACTGGTGGGTCGGCTAAGTGTATCAATTTAGTTATCAGCTTTAGTTCCTACATTCTAAAGTTGAATTTAGTTTAATCTATTTTACTAACTATGGCTGGTGAAATTCCTAATGATCCTGTGCGTATTCTAAATGTTGTCCCTATTACCAATCCCTTTGTTCCTGATATGTCTAAGTTAGATCCGTTTGATGGGAAAAATTATAAAATGTGGTCTGACAAGATGGAATTTTTTTTGGGTCAAATTGGGGTAGATTACTGTTTGTCTGTTGATGCTGCTCCTGAAAATTCTGTTAGGGATTTGTGAAAGATAATAAAAGTTGTCGTGGGATGTTACTGCATTATATGACTTCTGCCCTTTACATGATTTATAGTAAGTCGAAAAATGCTAAGGATATTTGGGATGCTTTGAATGCTAAGTATGGTACTGATGATTTTGGGACTGAGAAATATGCATGTAGTCGTTGGTTGAAGTTTTCTATGTCTGATGATAAACCTGTACTAGATCAAGTTCATGAGTATGAACATTTGTGTGCCGATATTGTGGGCGAGGGTATGGCTATTCCCGATATGTTCCAAGCCAATCGTTTACTTGAGAAATTACCACCATCCGGGGAAAATTTTGTTCATTCCTTGAAACATAGGCGAAAAGACTTTACCCTTCGAGAATTAGTTTCCCACATTAAGATTGAGGAGCAAAACCGTATCCAAATCAAAGGGAAATCAGTTGATCATTCTTCCTCTTCTGCTAATCTTGTGGAAAATAAAGCTGCTGCAGGTAAAGAACCAAAAGGTAAGGGCAGTGATCTTCTCACGCCACGGTGGTCAGTTAAGTGTATCAATTTAGTTATCAGTTTTAGTTCCTACACTTATGTGAAACCCATTTTAGAGTACAGGGAATATCAATCACTATTACTACATTCAAACCTCTTTCTGTGCTTGTTTGCTTATTTATTAGTTGCTAAAAGTTTTTTTAATAATTCGATATTGGCAGAAATTATGATTGTTTATGAACCAAATCAAAGTCATTTTCTTTCACAAATGTCACCAACAAATCTAAACAAATGCATATTTTAAGTTAGTATAGATCTACAACTTTAACCAAATTAGTCACCCAAACTGAACCTGCATTTTCCTCAAGCCAAAGCAAATGATGCATGCGCAATACAAAGTTGAAAGAGAGAGAGAAACAGAAATATATAAACTTTTATTTCATCTATTTCACTTGATCATCTCCATTTCAATGCATTTATCATGAAAATTTAGCTTAGAAAAGTCTCATGCTTTTCTCATTTCCTTCCCCAAACTCACACAAGAGCCTTTTACTCTATTCATCCCTAATCAATTTCTTCCCAAACAGAAAAAAGAATGCAACTGTTTGAAGCATAAACTTCCACCCAAGCTTCATTATCTTATAACAAGTCAACAATACAATTTAATTTCAGGCTGAGAAAAAAAGAGTTAAGATGGTAAAAACTTCTTGTTGTAGTAAACTTAATGTGAGGAAAGGAGCTTGGGTGGAAGAGAAGGATGCTACAAATATCGCGTACTTATCAAAACAAGGGGGTGCAAATTGGAGTTCTGTTCCAAGAAAAACAGGTAGTTAATCTAAGCAAAGCTATGATCACACTGTTGTAGTTTAAAGTTAAATGAAGAAAACATATGTTATGTCATTATGTTTTAGAAATCATTTAATACTGTATGAAAAGTTTGTTTTGTATATACATTTTAGGTACCAAAAGATGTGGAAAGAATTGCAGATTAAGATGGAATAATTATATGAGGCCTGATTTAAGTCATGAAGGTTTTACTCAACAGGAAGAGGAGCTTATTATCAAGCTTCATGCAGCTGTTGGTAGCAGGTCACTTTTCTCCTTTCTTTTTGTTTCAAGTGTTGAAACTACCTTGTAATTCAAGGATACTAGACTCCGACTAATCCGGATTTGAGCCGGGGCAGGGCTAGGGGGGGGACAACTTTCCCTACATGTTGCATATTCAGGTGTTGAACCCAAACCTCTACTTAAGCTGAAACAACCCCTTTACAAGCTGATCCGCGCATTTGTTGGCCACTCCCTAGATTTGGCTCTTGATTTGGTAGTTGATCTATCAAAAATACAATGCTCTACTAGCTTAATTTCCTCTGCTACGAAATAATTTGATTTGCAATGAAGATTGGATTAGCATCACAAAAGCGCGCACAATTTTCTTAAAGGCTTAAACAACTTTGCTGGTTACATACATTGAAATCATCTTCATTTCTTCCCGACTTTCTTTTTTCCATAAAGGTTTATTATGTCTCATGTATATGCATCTTTGATTTAGGTGGGGTTTAATAGCACATCAACTACCAGGAAGAACAGAAAATGACATAAAGATCCACTGGAATACCAAGCTAAGGAAGAAGCTCACTGAAATGGGGATTGATCCCATTACTCATAAACCTTTCTCCCAAATCCTTGCGGATTATGGTAACATCGGTGGTGTCTCTAGGTCGTCCGACACCCCGAAATATATAGGGACTATAAGAAGGGACTTGAAGAAAACCACATTTTCCCTACCAAAACCGGAATCTTCCTCTTCGCCTTCAAACACTTTCCGCTCAGACTCACAAATATCCCAAAATATGTCATCTATGCAAAACAACTATGCCAACTATAGTAATAATAGTCACTCATTAGACCTTTTATCTCAACTGCAAGCCATAAGCCTTGTTACTGAAGGACCAATTTCTGATACTACTTTACCACCCAATAATAACAACTATGATTTCTTCAGCCTACCTTCGCCTAAATCATCATCAAATTCGTCAACATCAGCTTGTTCATCAATCACTGATTATGCAGGGCAGGGGACTAAGGCTTCAGAGTGTTTTAGTTGGAATGATTTTCTCCTAGAGGACGCGTTCAAACCAGCTCACAATCAGGTACAAGAGCAAGAAACCAAGATAAATGATATTGGCTCGGGTTTTTCTCCTATGAAATCGTATAATCGTAATGCAAACCAAGTTGCTTCTCTGCCATTATCAGCATCTTCGGATGCTTCGTCGTTTTTAGAGGCTATGCTGGATCAAGAAAATGACATGTTCTTGAGCTTTCCGGGGCTTATGGAGGAACCTTTATACTATTAGTTATTGATTTTTATATATTCCTAGAATAAGAATCGAGGAAATAACATAAATTATTATTCATTAATGTCTTAATTGGTGACTATTATACAGGCCTTTTAATATCTGTTGAACTGAAATCAATGAAGCAATATGTGAATCTGTTTGATTTATTTTATAGAATCTTGGTTTGTTTTCTGTAACATAGGGTCAGCATCCTATGCTACAGAACATTCAGAACGAATGCATAATTGTTCGTTCATTGTTAGGGTCGATTAAGAGTTTATGAGGCTATAATTACTAATTATGTGCACATTATATTCTATACCAAATCACCATAAGTTAATATGCTCCTTTTCCAATATGAAAATGATTTTGGATCAACTATACGTGTTCATACTCACTATGAGTACGTATATATGAGACATAATAAAGTGCATATCCATTTGAAGCACGTGTTTCGGGAAGCATCATATAACGATATGGACTTGGGACCTGCCAAGAGAAAGATGAAGATCTCTTCAAAAAGGAGGATCTCCAACCAATTAGGTCAACCTTGATTCTTAGCGGTTAAGGTAATTTTGACAATAAATTTGTGAAAATTTTATTTTAAGTTCAAGCAGTATGAGAAGTTGTAGTTTTAGACCTTAGGCCAACTGTTTGTATTAATATGCAGCTCTGGCAAAGTCTCTTTCCTTAATAGGTGGTCCAAAATTAATTGGGCCGAATGCTTTCAAACTAAACGGGCTTACGCAATTACGGCCATAACAGTACTTTACTAACTACGTACTCATCAACAAGTTCAGTACCGTGAAAACAACAACTTTTTACCCAAACCTATGAGTTATGACTACAATAACTTTTAAACCCTAAAACCATAGCAAATAACAAGAAAATTATAACTATTTAGTATTTACCTAAAAGTATATTTTATCTCGAAAACTATAACTAATAACATGAAAACTATCACTAATAACGCGTAAATAATTACTAATAACTAAGAACCATAACTATTAACCTTATAAATATAACTATTTCCCGAGAAACTAACTATTAACCCGGAAACGATAACTAATTACCTGAAAATCATAACTATTTACCCAAAATCATATATCACGATGAAAACTATAATTAATTACGTACCATAACTTATAATAATAGAAACATTAGAGTTTAGACCCATTGATAGAAGAAGACGCAAAAGAGGTTAGTTGAAAGCTTTAATCATTAGAAACACATTATTCAAATCTGATTTGTATCAATTACCCTACATTTAGCTCCTTTTATTTCACACAAAATTAGCAACAATTGAGCTAAAAGTTTAACTAAAATGGATGATTTTGGTGCTTTAGCTCAAATGAACAGTGAAAGAAAAAGAAAAAAAAGAAAGAGAGGAAAGCTTTAGGTTCCATATCTGATTACATGCAACAATAAGAAAGAGAAATGGAAGTTGGGTGGAGTAGATGGAGATGGCAGTGCGCAGGAGAGAGAAATGGGAGGGGAAGAGGAGAGAGAAAAAAAATTTGAGGGAGAAATGTGATAGTCTTACGTTAAGTTTAATGGCGTGTTTGTCTTTCAGACTCAACTCCAAACATCAGACTGTGCCACATCAGTTTTCTACTACTTTTTATTTTACAGACTCACTTCATATTCATTCTAGTTTTATACTTTATCCCTCAGACTGTCTCCAGACTCAGTCCACCTATAACATTATTTTATACATTCTATTTCACTTTTTTTCGTTTTCTGTAATAATGTATTGTGAAAAGTTAATAATTTGAAATATTCACCAATAAATAATTAGTTAAGTAAAAAACTTTAATTAAATATTTATTTAAAATTTTAAACTGACATTAATATTATAATTTTTTTTATTTGGATCCACTAAAAATAATATAGATGGATGTAATTTTTTTTTTTGAGAGGGAAAATTATTATAGAGATGAGAAACCAATTCCAAGATTTCGGAGGGAATCGGTAGGCAAATTTAAAAAATTAAATACAAGGTATTATTTATAGGTATTATACAAACTAGCAGTTGATATTGGTAAAAAGGGTTTTACAAAAAAAGTAGAGACAAGTGGCAGGTTTTTAGTGGCCTAGAAAACAAGTGTTGCATATCAATAGTCTTAGGTGGAGTCTTGATTATCAAAACACACCCCAAGACTATCTCCTTTTTGTTTCATGATTATCGCCAAGTCTTTGCCAAAACTATCAAAGACTCACTGCAAGACTATGTTCAAGACTCAACGATATTCACACCCTAACGTGAGACGTTCTTTTGTATATAATAAGTGTTCTGATCTGAACTTTATATACTATAATTCCACTATTATAATGGATTTATACAGACCAATTAATTACCTCTTTCTCTTAAAGTAAACAACATTAAGCTCCACCAGAGAGGAAAAGAGAAGACTTTTTGACACAAAGGTATATATAATTGAAAAAGGCTAAAAGAGGATATAATAGCAAAGATTACGATCCAATATGGAAAGGGGGTCACTAGTGGAAAAAAAACGCAAGGGCTGCGGTGCAAGGGCTGCGATTTTTGAAAAATGCAGCCCTTAATAGTGAAGGGGTGCGGTTAGCCCAAAAACCGCAGCCCTTCGTTTACGAAGGGCTGCAGTCAATGCAAAAACCGCAGCCCTATAAGTAATAAAGGGCTGCGGTTTTTGGGCTAACCGCAACCCTTTATGGGCTTTTTTTTTATAAATAATTTTGAAAGGAATTGCGCGGGCCTTAATAAAATGTTAAGCGGGTAGTAGGGTTTCTCACAAACACAATCTCACGCCTCCTCCTCCATTCTCTCTCACCCTCCTCCCTTCTCTCTCACCCTCTTCCCTTCTCCCTCCTTCCCTATCCGGCAGAACAACACAGCAACGACGCAACAATACTGGCACAGCAACGACGCAACAATACCGGCACAGCAACGACGCAACAACAACAACACCACGCAGCCACCAACCCAACCCTTCTCCCCCTCACTTCTTTCTCTCTCCTCAACAACAATGGCGGGCGCAAATCTTCTCTCTCTCCTCACTTCTTGCAGTAGTGGGCCAAAACCTCGCCTTAAACATCGCCGAAAAAGGTTTCCCAATCTCCGTCTACAATCGCACCTCTTCCTATAGTAGAAAAACGACGATTTACGTCTCACCATCTGCGTCGCACAACTGGACAAACGTCGCAGAAGACTCATTTGCGTCGCATGCAACAAGGAATCGACGCAAAAGACGACCTTTGTGCGTCGTATTTAACTAGCGTGCTGGAATTCCAAAGTCGACGAAACCAACAACGTCGCCAGAATCTTCTTCGACCGCGCCAAAATCGAAGGCGATCTTCCTCTAATCGGCCACTACACTCCTCGTGATTTTGTCCTCTCAATCCAACGTCGCCAGAATCTTCTTCGACGTCGCCGAAATTTCAGGTTTTTTATTTTATTTCATTTTCTGGGTTGTTAAATTACACCACTCCTCGCGCGCACCAACAACGAACACCATCACACAACATCCAGATCTAGGGTTTGGTTGAGATTTTAGTTTTTATCATTTTTTTTTTTTGTAATTTATTTGTTAAGCGTTTGTGACTGTTTTTTTTGTATTTTAGGTTTTTTATTTTATTTTATTTTGTGGAATTAATGTGATGTTCTTGTTGATTCGTTAATTATTAGTTTGTTTTTTCGACTATAAATTTCGACTGTTTTATGTTGTTGATTCGTTTTTTGATTTTCCCTGGTTTATGTTGTTAATCTAGGAATTATTTGTGTTTTTTCGACTGTAAGTAATTTCTTGATATATTATTTGCGTTTATTCCAAAGTCGACTGTGATGTTCTTGTCTTTTCAATATTACCAGTTTATGTTGTAAATTTCTTGATATATTTAGGAGTAAAAAATGCAAAAAAAAAACAAAAGGGCTGCGGTTATGGTCAAAACCGCAGCCCTTTGTACAAAGAAGGGTTGCGTTTTACGCCCAAAACCGCAGCCCTTCACTTTTAGTGAAGGGCTACTACGGAAAGGGCTGCTGGCCAAAAACGCAGCCCTTAGGGCGGTTTTGACCGCAGCCCTTGCGTTTCTCTCCACTAGTGGGTAATATAAAAAGTAAATTGGGCTAGCAACACAAGTTAGGTTCAACCGATAAAGTTCATGAATTCAAGTAGTCGAAAAATTAACTATCATTATCCCTAAAGTCCCTAAAATTCCAATGATTTGATTAGAGGGAGTGTTAGAAAATTACTGTAATCTAATCCAATAATTGTGTCGACATAAACATTTCTTTTAAAATTTACTTTTACATTATTAATAAGGATTATCTTTAGCTATAAAAAAATTAACAAGGATTATCTACGTCAAAAAAACAAGTAAAAAACTTATATGGACCTAGTCCACACAAAATTATCGTGGACCTAATGCTATTACATGTGATTTATGAAAAAAGGGTCACTATGTCAAAAAATATATATATAAAAGATGAGTTGGTATAGATTATAAAGGGTGACTATGTGAGAAAAAAAATATTACTATGTTATAAAATGAAAATTTCATTATGATAAACTAATATAAGAAGGGGTAACTATGTATTGAGATATATTAGGCAACAAGATAATATTGATGTATTTTCTTATTTTGAGAGTCCTTGTTTGTAAAGGATTGATGTATATATATTTTGTGGAAAAGGAATGAAAGGCAACACACAAATTAAACCTTAAATATTATTGACATGGTATCAGGCTTGTAGCCGCATACCCTAACACATCTTCATGGCCGGCGACGGCGACCAGCCGCCTAAAACACCAACCTGCCACCGCCACCTATCCCCTCCACTTCTCCTTTCTTTCTCGGCCCCCAGGACAGACCTGGTGATTTTATCACCCCAACGAGGCTTACCGCAGACAACTACGATGCTTGGGCATCGGATATGCAAATGGCTCTTGAAGCCATACGCAAATTTACGTTTTTGGACGGCACCATTACCGCTCCTTCTCCTCCATGCACTTCATCGGACTGGAGCACGATTCAAGCCATGCTCATCTCTTGGATTACGAATACTATATCCCCGGAGATAAAAGGTACGCTCTCCAAATATCGTGATGCAAAACGTTTATGGGACTCTTTAAAATCACGGTTTGCTATGGCTAATGGCCCTCGTATTCAACAACTCACATCATCTATTGCTCGTTGTGAACAATCTAAATCCATGACTGTTGCAAATTATTATGGAAAATTAAATGCGTTGTGGGAGGAATTACATACTCATGAACCTATTATTAATTGCGGTTGTTGTTCATCTTGTTCCGCGGGACAATCACACGAGGATAGTCATGCTCAACGTAACTCCATGAACTTTTAATGGGGTTTGACTCCGATTATTGTAGTAATGTCCGCACTAACATTCTCTCCCAAGATCCTTTGCCTACTCTTGATAGGGCATATCAGTTGGTGGTTCAAGCCGAACGGATTCGCCTAGCCAAAACCGTGCCTGATGACTCACATAATGTGGTGAGTTTTGCATTACATGCTGCAGCTCTTCCAAATCTCAAAGCCGGCCTCGGGTACGAGAAGACAAGTCCCATCTTCATTGTACGCACTGTAAAAAATCGGGGCACAAAATCTCGTCTTGTTTCGAGATTGTTGGCTACCCAGCGTGGTGGGAAGAGCGTCAAAACGCTGCTGGTAGCCGCAGTCCCGCTCGCCCGAATCCTCCCGCTGATGCCCGTGGTCGAGGCACCGTGCATGCCAACGCCACCACCACTCATGTGGCTGCAGCACCTCCTACTGTCGTGATTGGGGATGTTGCTACTGCCCCCCTTCCACTCTTTTTACTGCTGATCAGTGGAAGACCTTGGCCGAACTTCTTGGTAATACTAAACTCCCCGATGATCATCTGCACGGTATGTTTACTACCACTGAATGGATTGTTAATACTGGTGCTTCTAATCATGTTACTGGTGATCTCTCTTTATTGTTTGATGTGGTTTGTATTCCTGATTGTCCCGTTGGGCTTCCTAATGCTGATGTTGTTATGGCTAAGCAAGAGGGTTCAGTTCGTCTCTCCGACACTCTTACTCTCACTTATGTTCTCTATGTGCCTGACTTGCATTGCAATTTACTTTTTGTGTTTCACAATTAACTGCGACTTTGAATTGTATTGTTCAATTCAATTATGATGTTTGTGCTATACAGCACTCGTCGAGGAATCTGATTGGAACGACTGTTAGGAGGGATGGACTCTACTACTTTGGAGGCAGGACTTCTGTGTGTCATGTTTTTGTTGGTGAAGCTTCTTCTTCCTTGGCTCTTTGGCATCATCGCATGGGTCACCCTTCCGAGAAAATAGTGAAATTAATTACTTCCCCCGTTCTTCATTTGCAGGGTAGTTTGAATAAAGGTTGTGAGGTGTGTTTTCGTGCTAAACATCCTCGCACTCAGTTTCCTATTAATGATCATAAAGCAAGTATAATATTTGAAAAAGTACATTATGATTTGTGGGGTCCTTATAAACATGTATCCTCTTGTGGTGCACGTTATTTTTTAACTTTGGTGGATGATTTTTTTTTTGAAAGAAGTCCAAAAGGACACTATATTTCATTAATTAAAGCCATACGACATCTACAATTGACAATTAACAATATTGAAAACAGATTGAACAAAATAAAACAAGAATTAACTTGTGAAGGGTTGAGAATCCAAATACATAGATATAACAATTCGGCATATTCTCGTTTTGTTGTCTCATACAACTTTTTGAGTGGATCCGTCGTCGCTTTATAATTTTGTGGGGAAGAAAATTATTGTGTTGATTTCGTAATCCGAATCCGATCAATAAACATCAATCGTAGCCCCGCATAACTGGAGACCCTATTAAACGCAAATTAAACCTTGTCTTTCGAAGGAGTTCGAAAAACCCTGTCTTTCGAAGGAGATCGAAAAAACCTTGTCTTTCGAAGGAGAATAACCCTTTCTTTCGAGGGAGACATTATTATAACCTAAGAAACAAAAAAAAACTTAAAAGAAACAAAGATTTAGGGCTTTCCACCGGTAAGATCCGATGGAAGCCCCTTGTAAAATTGACAATGGAGGCTAGGGTTTAGGAGAGAAGAGAGGAAGAGGAGGCTATTTACTAATCTATTGTTAAACGCCTCCTTGGTGGATGATTACTCTAGAGCTGTTTGGGTTTACTTATTGGTTGATAAAACTGAAGTTTTTAAGATGTTTATGGCCTTTATTGCAATGATTGAACGTCAATTCTCTCAAACTATTAAAGTTGTGCAAAGTGAAAATGACACTGAGTTTAATTGTCTCCATGATTATTTCACTGCTACTAGCATCCTCTTTCAAACTTCTTGTGTTAGTACTCCTTAACAAAATGGGCGGGTTGAGCGTAAACATCGACATATTTTGAATGTGGGTAGAGCTCTTCGTTTTCATGCTACTCTTCCTATTTTCTTTTGGGTGAGAGTATCCTTACGACAACTCATCTTATTAATCGTACCCCTACCCCTTTGCTTGACAATAAAACCCCTTATGAACTCTTGTTTGGTCATCCTCCCTCTTATGATGCTATCAAAGTCTTTGGCTCTTTGTGTTTTGCTCACAATCACCAATCAAAAGGGGATAAATTTGCTAGTCGAAGTAGAAAATGCATGTTTGTGGGTTATCCTCTTGGTAAGAAGGGTTGGAAATTATTTGATCTTGATACTCAAGAATTTTTCATCTCAAGAGATGTTAATTTTTTTGAAGAAACTTTTCCCTTTTGTGACCCCGAAGCAGCAAACATTGATCCCCACACTATTGTTACTCAAACTGATGAAATCCATCTCGACTTTGCTGATTTTGAGCCCCCTTCCCTTCTCACTTCACAAAATAACCCTTCTCCACATTTACAAACTCACGCCTAGCCCACTACAACTCCTCTCACCTCTCCAAATTCTACCCAACCCACTACATCCTCTCCTGCTCCTCTAAATTCTACAACTGACCCCTTGCTAGTCCAGCCCACTTCCCCACAAACCAGCCTCCCTTCTACTAGACCTCACGTCCAACAGGCCCATTCCCTAGATCTCTCTCATCCCTTAACCCCTACCTGCTCCCTCACATTCCTCAAATGCGGGCCCAACTTCCCCGCTCCAGCCCAATCCTACATGTTCCTCCTCACCTTTACCTGCCGCGTCTGGGCCTTCCTCTGAACCCACGACCCAGCCTCTCTCCTCTCCTAACTCTACTACTCTCGGTCCTTCAACTGGGCCAGCTGCTGCGCCCCAAGATTTGGGATGTGGTCACCGAACTAAAACCCCATCAGTTCTCCTCCGCGATTATGTCATTAATAATATTCAAGTAGAGAGTCCATCTTCTCCTGCATCCGCTCCTCCGCATTCCTCAGGAAACTCCTATCCTATAACTCATTACATGAATTGTCAAAGTTTTTCTGTGAAATATCGAAAGTTCATTGCTGCTCTCACATCTATTATGGAGCCGAAATCTTTTAAGGAGGCTATGCAGGATGCAGGTTGGCGAAAATCTATAAATGATGAGATTAGAGCTTTGGAGGAGAATGGCACTTGGACCATGGTGCCTCATCCTATGGGAAAGCGGTCCCTTGGTAGTCAGTGGGTTTATCGCAACAAGTTTGATTCTACTGGTAATCTTGAGCGTCAGAAATCTCGTTTGGTGGTTCTTGGGAATCACCAAGAGGAAGGCATTGATTACACTGAAACATTTACCCCGGTTGCTAAGATGGTTACTGTTCGGGCTTTTCTTGCCATTGCCGCTGCTAAGAATTAGGAACTCCATCAAATGGATGTTCACAATGCCTTTTTACATGGTGATTTAGAAGAGGAGGTGTACATGAAACTTCCTCCTGGATTTGAAGCATCACAACCTAATATGGTATGTCGTCTCCGCAAGTCATTTTATGGTCTAAAACAAGCCCCTGGTGTTGGTTTGCTAAGCTTGTCACTACTCTCAAAGGGTATGGCTTTCTTAAGTCTGACTCTGATTATTCTCTATTTACCTTCACTCAGGGTTCTGTTCAGCTTAATGTGTTAGTGTATGTGGACGATCTTATTGTTGCTGGGAATGATTCCGCTGCTTTGGAGGCTTTCAAAGCCTATCTCTATGATTGTTTCAAAATGAAAGACTTGGGTGCTTTGAAGTATTTCCTTGGTATTGAGGTGGCTCGTAGCTCCTCTGGTTTGTTCCTCTGTCAGCGCAAATACACTTTGGATATTATTTCTAAAGCGGGACTTTTAGGTTGTAAGCCTGCTGACTTTCCTATTGAGCAAAACCACGGACTTGGTCTTGCTACAGGTGCCTTGCTTGATGATCCTGAGCCTTATCGCCGCCTTGTTGGCCGCCTCATATATCTTTCTGTCACTCGCCTTGATTTGGCTTACTATGTGCATATTCCGTCTCAGTTTATGCAGGCTCCTCGTATTGATCATTGGGAAGCTGCTTTACGTGTCATTCGATATCTGAAAGGCACTCCTGGACAGGGTATTTTTTTACGTGCTGACAGTGACTTATCTCTCAGGATGGTGTGATTCTGATTGGGCGGCGTGTTCTCTTACTCGCCGCTCTCTTACTGACTGGCTTGTCTTTCTTGGTGCTTCTCCTATTGCTTGGAAGACCAAAAAGCCAGCAACTGTGTCTCGTTCATCGGCTGAAGCCGTATACCGTTCCATGGCGACTATCACTTGTGAATTAAAATAGTTGAAAGGTTTATTATTGAGTTTGGGTGTCAATCATCCAACTGTTATCCGCTTGTTTTGTGACAATCAATCTGCACTGCATCTTGCCAAGAATCTTGTTTTCCACGAACGCACGAAACACATCGAGGTTGATTGTCATTTCGTGTGTGATGCTATCACGGAAGGTCTCATTGCTCCGTCCTATGTTCATACCACGGCTCAGCTGGCCGACATCTTCACCAAGGCTCTCGGGAAATTATAGTTTGATACTCTTCTTTTCAAGTTGGGCATTTATTATCCCCATGCTCCAACTTGAGGGAGTATTGAGATACATTAGGCAGCAAGATAATATTGATGAATTTCCTTATTTTGAGAGTCTTTGTTTGTAAAGGATTGATGTATATATATTTTGTGGAAAAGGAATGAAAGCCAACACACAAATTAAACCTAAAATATTCTTGACACTATATAAAAAAAAGCTGTCACTATGTTAGAGAATAGTAATAGCTTAGTGTAACTTAAGATTTTGCCTCTGTATAATGTTTTGGGCTTGCTCCTTATGTTGTTTTGGGCTTGCGGCCTATGTATTTTGGATCCTTATATGTATGTAGCTTAATCTAATTTAATCTCGTCTTTTCCTTAAAAAAAATTAAAGATTTTAAAAGGTTACTATATGAAAAGGATCACTATGTCATATGTGTAGCTTTGATCCACAATGTTAGTGTGGACTAGGTTCACCTAAGACTAGCTCAAAAAACAAGGACTAGTATTTAGGAAAACATGAGGTCTTGTGTTAAATCGTCTTACATGAGTAAAGTTGTGAGACAACTAATATCATACTGACATAATCATACACTTCATAAGATTGGTGGAGGGGCTTTCGGTTGGGTTGGCCGGGATAAGGCGGTGGTAAGGGGCCGCTATAGAGGTGCCTTGGTGGGAGGGTTTCTGGATTTGGCGGGTGGGTAATTGGGGCAGGGCCGCAGGGGTGCCTAGATTTACGTTAGGCTGGGATTGGGGTGAGGTGGGTATTTTTCATTTCATTTATATGTTTTTATTAGGAATTAAGTAAAGTGGTGGTTACATTATTTAGTTGTTAATTGGCCAATTAATGGAAAAGGATAGTCATGACTCATGAGAACATATTACGAAAATAAGCTTCTATCAGAGTTTTATCTAGGGGTGGTTTAGTTAGCAACCACCTATTTAATGGGTGGATTTCTAGAAAAAAAGTTCAAATTATTAACCCAAAACACCATAAATAACACGAGAATCATAAATAATAACCCAAATAACATAAAAATTTACCCAAGTTAAAATCATCACTATCAATCTGAAAATTATGACTATTAACCCAAAGCTATTATATTAGGAAAAATTGTCAAGAATAAGTCAGCCTTTGAGCCATCCGCTAAAAACAAGTCAACCTTTTG